>JACXGK010003913.1:0-14364 GCA_016801125.1 Novumbra hubbsi | reverse complement strand
ACATTTATTTCCCTTACACATGTAAAATGGCCTACTTTGCTGACTTTATTCTGACACCATTGTTTTGACATTCATGTACCCTGTATAATGATGTTTCTTCTGAGGATGCTTCTCATTTCAACAAATGATATTTCAGTCGTGTGTGTGTGTCATACTTGTGCTAATTCTCAAATTAAAAGGAAAGAATAACGCTTTTTGATTAATTGTAGCTTGTTTATCACGTTTATACGAAGACCATTTAAGAATTTTAGACGATCAGTGTTTGTGGTTTATCAGGGTTGAATTAATCTGTGAGTTTGGATTGTTGTGTACTTAACATGATTTGTGTACTTGACACATTATTAATCCTATGTGTAATCATTATACAGTTCTTACTGCACCATTTTTGATTGAAGAAATCAATGCTTTTTGATAATGTCCCAGGTTTTAATAAATGTACTTTATTCACACTGGTTTATAGTCCTTGATTGATAATTGGAATTGATAGCTGTATTATAGTCCGCAATGAGTTATTTTTTTACCTAACATTTGTGCCATTATTAGTGTTACATTTGTTTGCACTGGGAAAAAATATGTGCAGAAGCACCACTGCACATTTGCTGAGGGGTATGCAAGATCAATGTTGGCTCTCCCAAATCCCCCACACCCCCCAGGAACAGTGACGTAAATATGACGTAACGCGAAATAAACTAGATGTAACAAAAAGAAGTCCTATAGTTTTAACATACTCTGATTTCCAGACAATTGTATTAGTGGCTGTAAATGAAAAGTATCACATATAATATTACCAGGCACAAAAACACGTAAACGCACACACACATTGGTATTTGTGGTTTATGAGGACTCTCCATAATATATTCTGCACTGTACAAACTATACAGTGGCAAGAAAAAGTTAATCCTTTGGAGTTGGTTGGTTGCCATCATTAATTTGTCATAAAATGTAATCTGATCTTCAAAGTCACACGAATAGACATACACAATGTCCATCAGATAGCAACACACAAACAATTATAATCTGTATGTCTTTATTGAGCACAACCCATTAAACATTCACAGTGCTGTGGAAAAAGTAACAAACTGCTTCGAGGTTTTACAAATAAACAATTAAGAACAACATTTAAATGAAGGCCCGATAACTTTGTTGTGTTTGGTGAGGGGGCTCAATGTTAACAATCTCCTCAGTTTCTCTCGAATGTAAATCGAACGCCCATTCACAAACATATCTAAAGGAACTGATATTAACGTTGATCAAAGCAGCAACGTTAAATAACTTTGATTACTATGATTTATAGTGATAAAATACTGGTTAAGCTTACCAATTCCTGTTTATCCACTCGGACATTTCAGTCCGCAATTTAATTAACCGATGAATTTTTTTTTGATTGGTTAAAACGTTTTATATTAGTTTTTCTAAGAATGGGTTTGGTACAATGGCGCCCGGCTGGAACATTGAAATACGACTAGGTTACAACACCTGATTTTAATATTAAATTTACTACTTCCAAAACTAAAGGAATCAAGAGAATTCAGACCAAAAGCTTAAAGTTAAAATGAAATCTCTGTGTTCTACATTATATCACTCTTCCCACCAACCTTTCTAAGCCTTTTCATCTGATCTAATCTGAAAGAAATATTTGTGGGCAATGGCCCTGTAACTCACTAACTTCTAAATATTACTAATAATTTACACGTTTTTCATTCAGCATTGTTAAATTATTTAAAGAAATATGATCTGTTACTGCAACATTTTGCACAGGCACGAACGGGCAACCCTGACTGTCACCGTTCTTCAAATTGTTCAGAGAAGTCGGACAGTGAGGGACTGAATGCTTTCTAAATGGAGCAGATAAACTGGATTTAAACAAAACAATATTACCACCGAACACATTTTAAGGTATGAGTTATGTTGCTGCGAATTTATAGCAGTAATAAAGCGTGGCGGGGAGTTTGCAAACCAAATGGCTACGCAAGTTATGCACTACTACCATAACTATATTAACGTTTTAATATAGCTAGTGTTTGCATTTAGCTAACTAGCTAGCTAATGTAATCCCTCAGATTAATGTTAAGATTATGGTAGCAAATGTAAAGCACTGCCTGGTTCGCTTCAACATAGTTATTTGATTTAAAAAACAAAGTAAACAATTTAATTATCATAATGGTAACCTCAGGATTCAATAATCGTGTAACCAGCTAGCTAAACTCTACAGCTACAACTACGTTAGCTATAAATTATTGTACAGTGCACTCAGTTGACCGAGGAAAAGTGCTAGCTAACTATTACATTTACTGTGGTGGACAATGAGATGTTAGTTGGACTAAACAACGTTTAGTTATTACTCATCAACCAACCAATGAAATGTGTTGGACCCTTCTTGGCCAGCGGTAGCTGACGAACTTAGTAAATGTCAACAAACCTGCCTAGCAATCTAGCTAGCTAGGTAAGAAGGTTCAATGACTATTTCAGGGTTTTAGTCATGCATGATTGATTTGTTGGTTACCACATCAACCCTTACTCCAGATCATCTAGTTTTAAATGTTGTGTGTCGATTCGTCGGTTTTGAGTCCGGGTTTTAATGGCCTAATCGATTCTTGCATGCAGGTTTGCTTGGAAATGTGTCACGAGCTATTTACAGTAACTATATTAGTACTTGCAAACACAATTGCAACATGTTTATAACCACGCTATTCCAAATGCCACATCTCCACGAGACCTTTTGCTAGAGTCTAGACACCTGTGTGATTTTGTTAGGAAGGTAAGGGGCTGCTAGAATAAAGTTGCTAACTTACTCTGCGCATTTATTAATTCAAATTTAATTGTAAATAGCTAATTAAATCAAAAACGTAGGCAGGCAGCTCACAAAGTGTTCATTCCAACACTGATTTTCTACACCCACCAGCTCTTTCAGGCAAAGTTAGTTTGAACCGCTGGCCAAATATAGCCTTGTATACTTTTCAACATTTGAAAGAATAGATCTTCAATACTAACCCTTTGGGAATATACCAACCACACAAGTATTTTACTGCCCCCGTTAAGGTCCAGAATTTAATAATATTGAAAAATGTATTGGTTTTCTTCTTAGTAGTTGTAAAAGTAGATCCATGTTTACTTTCCCTGTCAACTTTCCACCTTGGATTACACAGAATGAGATAGGGGAGGATCTCTGTCCTGTAGAAACTCAACAACCAAAAACATGGTATTTGGTGGCATGAATATACCTTTCTCAGAATGGCAATCCTTCCTCTAAGCTCTGCAGTGCTGCTGCAGTGCTAATCCACTCAGTAGGATTAGCAGATGTGAGTCTGGCTGTGGGTGTTACGTGGCCTGCGGAAACTCGTGACCTAAGGAAGATGCCCACTTCCTTAGCTGGACAGACCGAGGGACAGGGTGACACTAACAATACCGTAGGCCCACAGTAACAGACATTGGCTATATGCTAGCTGATTGATGGCCCGACAGACACACACCAATGGTCCAATTGGTTTTACACAGTGAGCACGTTATTCCACGGCTTGTTGGTAAACGGTCAGTTATTCATTTGGAAGTCTTTGTTTTGCAGACTTTATAACTGTCTTGTTACTTGTCTCTTTCTGTTCCTCGTTCTCTCACTTTGTCCCCCACCCTTTCAACCCCCCTCCCCTCTCTCCCTCTCTCCCTCTCTCTCTCTTTGGTTCCCACTCTGCCTTGTGTTTCACCCCAGTGGGAGTGTGGTGAGTGGCCCTGATGGGTGACGTGGAGCTGGGGCAGTCTGCTGCTCAGACAGAGGAGCCACGGCAGCACACCCCCTCCACAGCCTCCTCTGTGTCCATCTCATCCTCTCCCTCCCGTTCTATGCCCTCCTCCCCGTCCTCCGGACGGTGCCACCGCCACCAGCCCGCCAGTTCCACCCCCAGCCCCACTCACGGCGATGGCCCTGCTGCCCCCAGCCCTTCCCTGGACGTCATCTCAGAGGGCGTGACCGAGCTGACCCTGGTCATTGATCCCGAGGTGGCCAAGAAGGCCTGTCAGGAGGTCCTGCAGAAGGTCATGCTCCTCAAAGGCGAAGGTGAGGGGTCTGGGTTCGAGGGGGGCAGCGGTCCAGACCCGACACTGGTCAATGGTCATAACAGGCCTGCTGACCCAGTGGCTGTTGGCGGCGGGGGGACGATCAAGCCCCAGAAGATCCACGAGGAGGAGGACCCCGAGTCCCTGACCCCCGTCTCGGTAAAAAGCGCGAGGAGGCGCCAGCGCCACAACCCCTCCAAGCAGTCGTGGCTCCTGCGGCTGTTTGAGTCCAAGCTCTTCGACGTGTCCATGGCCATCTCCTACCTCCACAGCTCCAAAGAGCCAGGCGTCCAGGCCTACATCGGCAACCGCCTGTTCAGCTTCCGCCACGAGGAGGTGGACTTCTACCTGCCGCAGCTGCTCAACATGTACGTCCACATGGACGAGGACGTGGGGGACGCCATCAAGCCCTACGTGGTGCGTGTTTCACCGCTCCCGGCAGCATGGGAGCCGCGTGCGTAGTCGCCCCCTCCCCCCGGGAAAGGGGCCCCGTCTCACGTGTCGTCATGGTTTTTCCAACAGGTGCACCGCTGCCGCCAGAGCATCTCCTTCTCGCTGCAGTGTGCCTGGCTGCTGGGCGCCTACTCCTCCGACATGCACATCTCCACGCAGCGGCACTCGCGCGGCACCAAGCTGCGCAAGCTCATCTTCTCCGACGAACTCAAGCCGGCCGGGCTCCGCGCCCGCCAGCCGCTGGCGCTGACGCCCTTCTGCCCGCTGCCGACCGCCGCGCCCGCCCTGCACGGCCACGCCGCCGGCCCGGAGCACGGCCTGTCCCCCAGCAAGCGCACGCACCAGCGCTCCAAGTCGGACGCCACGGTCAGCATCAGCCTGAGCAGCAACCTGAAGAGGACGGCCAGCAACCCCAAGGTGGAAAGCGGCCAGGACGAGGTGAGGGTCCACTGGTGCTCGCGGCGTCTGTGACCTCCCCCTCGCTGACCGAAGCCCGTCGGTCTCACGACCCTCTATTCTCCGCTCAGACCTATTGTGAACGTTGGGTTTGGGATGTCAAGTCGCAGTGAAGTCACGGTGTTGAGTTGCCCTCCTTAGTGTATCGCCGTCAAGGGTTCTGATGACGTTGCGTTGTAAGGTCGCTGGTTCTTCATTGGCTGAAGAGAGGCCCCGTTTATCCACAGAGACTCGCCCGTGGTCGTAGACTGCCCCTGAAACTGCTGAGCTGGTGTATGTAAGAGAACGTACCCTCTTTTGATTGTGGCTGGACATGCAGCGATGTAATATAATATAGGATCAGGCAGTATCCTTATGCAAGACATGGATGGTACTATGCCGCAAAGTTGAGATCAATTCAGGGCGGAGACGGAGTCATATGTCATGTTATTGGCCAAATGCGTCTCCCGGGTGACCTTCTGAAAGGGGGGCGTACACATTAATATTGTGGAGATCGCCGTTGTGCCGATATGGTATAGTGCCAAGTTCAAGGTGTCAGCTGATCGTGTGGAACCCATTCATCTCACGGTGTAAACTCTTTTGTCCCCCGTTCCTCCTCCTGATTGTGGTAGAACGATTCCACCTCTATAATCACAGGGTGTGTCGTGTTTCTTTCTTTTTTGTGTTCCTCTTTCATGCTCCTGTCTTACTTTAGTATCTGCCTTGTGTTTGCTTTGCCCCTGAAACCTTTGATCTCACTCTTTCCTCTTTTACCCTGTTTCAACGCTTAGTATGATTGGAGAGTGTTGATAGTAGTTCACCCAGCTTCAGTATGCCCCAGCTTCAGTGGTCATATTGGTGTGATAAATGTATCAATTGAGATTGTCTTTTTTCTTATTTTGCATTATAACCCCTAATTTTTCCCAGGATCTGAGCTCCAGCTCTGAAAGTCTTGAGTGTGACAATCATGGTTGTCAGACTGGTACAGTAAGTCAACTGCCTCCCTTACAACAGCCTTTTGTGGTGCATTATGGGATGAGGGTTCTTTTCCATTGGCAGAGCCAAGACTACGCTCTGTATATTAAAGTTTTTGAGCATGCCTCTCAATGTGCAACTTCAGGCTTCAGTTCTATAAAGGCTTCTGGTGTCAGTTCAGGTCAATGATGGTGCAGATCGATACATGCTTGTAAAACTACACTGTTGGGCTTTTTTCTTTTTCAAATAACTTCTTGTGTATGTGCTGCTTTTGGGCTGTTTGACACCTTTTAATTACTGCTGGAATATTTTACAGCGGAATGACTCCTGAATCCAAACTCGAATGATGGGTTGCTAATTGGTTTAAGTTTCAGGCTTTCTTGTTTCTCATTGTTTTCTTACATTTGTGTCAAGTTGATTGTAAAGGGCCTTTCAGCTGTTTAATGAGTATTTGGAGACCACATGCGATAATGCTAATTTGCTCACTAAAATCAGCTGGGTTCCTAACTCCTGAACTTGATGCAAATGGACAAGCAGCTCATGATTGTACGCATACGTTTTTCCTGTAATTGACCTGCCAGTGGTGCAGTGATTCGCCCACCCTCTGACATCACAACGAGAAGGTCCCACGTATTCGGATCCACAACTGTAAATAATAATGTAAATAATAACTGATCGCTAATGTTGGTAAAAACTCAAATTGATCATGTCGGTAATAACTCTGATTGAAAATATCAGTAATTACTCTGGCCATATTCCCTGTTGATAATGTCGGTAACAGCTCTGATCAATAATGTCGATAATAACTCTGATTGATAATGTCGGTAATAACCCTAGGCACATTCCCTGTCGATAATGTTAGTAATAACTATGATCAATAATGACGGAAACAACGGATTGATAATGTCAGTACTAACTCTGATTAATAATGTAGACAACAAGTCTGATTGATAATGTCTGCAATAACAGGTTGATAATGTCAATAATAACTGTCGATAATGTCAATAACAACTCTGATTGATAAGGTCGGTAATAACTCTGATCGACAATGTCGGTAACCAATAACTCTGATCCACTATGTCACCAATAATGCTGATCGATAATGTCTCCAATAACTCGGACCGATAATGCCGGTAAATAACCGATCTACAATGTCGGTAATAACCAACGATAATGTCAATAACAACTCTGATTGATATGGTCGGTAATAACCCTGGCCTTATTCCATGTTGATAATGTCGACAATAACTCTGATCAATAATGTTGGTAACAACTCTGGCCATATTCCCTGTTGATAATGTGGGTAATAACTCTGATTGATAATGTGGGTAATGGCCATTTTCCCGGTCCTCCCTGTAGCCGGTGCGTCTGACGCCCCAGAGGGAGTTCATCAAGTCCCTGATGGGCATCGGGAAGCGGCTGGCCACGCTGCCCACCAAGGAGCAGAAGACCCAGCGGCTCATCTCGGAGCTTTCCCTCCTCAACCACAAGCTGCCCGCCCGCGTCTGGCTGCCCACGGCTGCCTTTGACCACCATGTGGTCCGCGTGCCCCACACACAGGCTGTGGTGCTCAACTCCAAAGACAAGGTGAACAGACACACAGATGCATTGTGGGGGTGGAGTGAGATGGCGCTCGCCACGCAAACGCGTAACACCGCCGCGTGTACCCCACCAGGCTCCGTACCTCATCTACGTGGAGGTGCTGGAGTGTGAGGACTTTGAGACCTCCGGGGTTCCGGTCCGTATCTCCGAGACGAGGATCCGCAGCACGCGCTCCGTGGAGAACCTTCCGGAATGCGGCTTGGCAGCAGATCAGCGCGCCGTGAGCTTCACCACGGTCCCCAACTACGACGATGACAACGAGGCCTGGTCTGTGGACGACATCGGGGATCTGCAGGTGGAGGAGGTGGGTTTCAGTAGAGACGCAACACAGCTTCCCAACCTCATCCTCTGGCAACTCTCTGCAGACCTCTCCTCTTCCTGTTTTCTTCCTTTCCTCTGTCATCCCAGCTCCCGGAGTTCCACGCCAGCAGCTGTGACAACATATCCCAGTTCTCTGTGGACAGCATCACCAGCCTGGACAGCAAGGAGCCCATCTTCATTGCTGCTGGAGATATCAGGTATGGAAGCACATCTTCAGGCGGCACGTTGTGCGAAGCTGTTTTCGGCGGTTCTGTGTAAGTGGTAATGTGTCTGACCGGGTGTTTCTGCTGTCAATGTACAGGCGACGCCTCTCGGAGCAGCTGGCTCACACGCCCACCACATTCAGACGGGACCCAGAAGATCCTTCAGCAGTGGCCCTGAAGGAGCCGTGGCAGGAGAAGGTTCAGTAAGTGCCCCTCCCCGGGGTGGACCATGGAGGTGTTAAAGCTAAGGTTTGGGGGTGTTATTAATTGTGTATGTACGCGTTCTTTGTGTCCATTTGAACAGGCGAATAAGGGAGGGCTCGCCCTATGGTCACATCCCTACCTGGCGGTTGTTGTCAGTCATTGTCAAGTGTGGTGACGACCTCCGGCAGGAGCTCCTGGCCTCACAAGTTCTGCAGCAGCTCCAGGTAACGATGACTATACACTTTAACTCCACCGACCTGTCGTATGACTCCACCTTCACACTGTCCAACTCCACCTTCACGCTGTCCAACTCCACCTTCACGCTGTCCAACTCCACCCACACCTAGTCCATCTCCACCCACACCTAGTCCATCTCCACCCACACCTTGTCCATCTCCACCCACACAAAGTCCAACTCCACTTACAAACCACACCCATAATTTTCACTACAGTGAAATCCCCCTGTATTAACATAACCCCACTCCCCAAGGTCACCTGGGAGCAGGAGCGTGTGCCTATCTGGATCAAACCCTACAAGATCCTGGTTATCTCCTCTGACAGTGGCATGATTGAGCCCATTGTCAATGCAGTGTCCATCCACCAGGTGAGGATGCTCAGAAAAGCTGGCACGAAGTCACACGCAAAAATAGGGTTTATAAAGGGACTACCCTTGCAAAACCCGTTCCCCCCTCAGCCAGCCAGATGTCCTCCCAGGTGTCAGTGTCACGTAATGTTTAGGGTTCTCCGATGTTCCGCGCCAGGTGTCAGTGTCTTGTAATGTTTAAGGTTCTATGATGTTCCGCGCCAGGTGTCAGTGTCCTGTAATGTTTAAGGTTCTATGATGTTCCGTGCCAGTGTCACCTAATGTTTATGGTTCTCCGATGTTCCGCTCCAGGTGAAGAAGCAGAGCCAGATGCCTTTGTTGGACTACTTCCTGCAGGAGCATGGCAGCCACACCACCGAGGCCTTCCTCACAGCCCAGCGCAACTTTGTCCAGAGCTGTGCAGGCTACTGCCTCATCTGCTACCTGCTGCAGGTGAAAGACCGGTATGACAGGCCCGACCCCCGCGTGGGTGTTCTCCCATTCACTCTTTTTTCATTCCACACGTTCTGTTCACCCCAGCCGTGCCCTTCCTCTTTTGCGCCGACCATTTCTGCCCTCTCAACTATGTCCCCGTGTAATCTCTCCACAGACACAACGGAAACATCTTATTGGATGCCGATGGCCACATCATCCACATAGATTTTGGCTTCATCCTGTCTAGCTCGCCCCGTAACCTGGGCTTTGAGACCTCTGCTTTCAAACTCACCAGCGAGTTTGTAGATGTGAGTTTGAGAGGAACCGTCGGTGGGGTCAATCAGGGGAAGCACTTCAGAGCAACGATGTTCTGCTGTCAACGTAATTATATCAGAGTCTTGGTGCTGATGGGGGATATTTGTTCCTTTTTCTAGGTGATGGGCGGTCTGGACGGAGACATGTTTAACTACTATAAAATGCTGATGCTGCAGGGCCTGATAGCTGCACGCAAACACATGGACAAAGTCATCCAGATAGTGGAGATCATGCAACAAGGTTCCACTACATTTTAGAAATACTCTAGAGAGAACAGGCACAAATCTCAGGCACAGTTTACATGAATGGGTGTTGAGTAGAGATTTAGCAATGGAGTGTTGAGTAGAGATGTAACAATGGCGTGTTGAGTATAGATGTAACAATGGCGTGTTGAGTAGAGATGTAACAATGGCGTGATGAGTAGAGATATAACAATGGCGTGATGAGTAGAGATATTAAAACAGGGTTTTGAGTAGAGATATAACAATGACAGCCCTGCCGTGTACATTGGTTATGCCATTTTCTTCTATTTTAATAATGCTGTTTTTTAAGCCTTTGTTATTCTTGTACTGCAAAAATGTGTTTTAGAATAGCACTTTGCAAATTACTGAGTCGTACTACACTGTTTTACTGCCTAGGATCCCAACTTCCCTGCTTCCACGGCTCCAGCACCATCCGGAACCTGAAGGAGCGTTTCCACATGAGCCTGACAGAGGAGCAGCTGCAGGTGCTGGTGGAGCAGATGGTGGACGGGTCCATGCGCTCCATCACCACCAAGCTCTACGACGGCTTCCAGTACCTCACCAACGGCATCATGTGAAGAAGTGTTTGTGTGTGTGTATGTACGTGACTGCGTGTGTGTGTGTGCAAACATGTACAGTGGACGTACATGGACTGGACTTGGGCGCTTTTGGCTGGAGAGGCCGTACCACTGGCAAAGACCACTCCTTCTTACTGGCTTCTTGACGTCTGCTGAGCGAATGTTTCTGTATAATTCTGTTTCTAACAACCTCAACCCTGTCTACTGAAAGCTTTTCTTTTGTTTTTTTTACTTGGAGAGTTTGAGTTTTGCTTTCTTTTCCCTCCCAACTTCTTCCTTTCACATATTTGTGGGTCCTGCTCTATGTTTGCCCCCTTTCCTTTAGTTTGTGTCAACATTTGGCCCCTTAAAATCTTTATTTAAAAAAAGAAGTTTCCCATTTAATAGTGTGTAATGGTCCAGTGTCCCTGTGCCTCAACAGAGATTCACAGCAATCACCAGCCCTTTCATCTGTCTCACCCAATCTTGCGGGAAAACTCCATGTGTAACAACCATCTCTATTATTTGGGATTTTTCATTTACTCCATCATAGAATGAACACTCTTCCTGACACACTCTACAAAGGATTCTGTCGTCAGACCATTGTTTTGACAGTTACTGTCGCAAAATAAGAAATGTGAAGACGTCTTAATACCCTGGAGTGGGTTTTTGACTTGGGTACAAGAGGTTCTACATGATGTCTCGTCAGCTGGTGTACATCACTGTGTTCACGGAGTGATGGCACAGTCAACCGGGAAGATGGTATTTGGACTGGTCTTCACTTTGGAAGAGGTGGAGAGAGAAGTAGCCTACTGCTGCCTGTAGCCTGTAATGAGGCCCCCAACACCAGCTCTGCCAGCCTGAGAGACAGAAGAAAAGTTGAGAAAATATATAGCAACAGGACACCAGTGGGATGGAAATACCTCATAGAACCTAGTACTTTGCAAAACTAATACTGGCTAAAACAAGGGGAAAAGTGTCCATTTGACTAATGGTGTTGGATTAAACATTTCTGAATACTTTTGCATTGAGGTTGACAGGGATGAAGTCTATAGACTATGAACGATCGGTTTCATGAAAGTCATTATGTGCTGGATGAAGATACAAACACTTTCCTCACAGTTTTTTCTAATCCATTCATCTCACTAAAAACTTGAGTTTTACCTGTTTCTTATTGACTGTCTGAATGATGAAGGAGAAACGATTTACAAGCCAAATTCCTAATTAACTTTCTCACATTTTTGTACTGCTTTATACGTTTCTGCCCAACCTATGATTTTTTTGTGAACTGATATTTAATTGACCAGATCTTATGATCATGTTACCTCCCTTAACCTGTGAATTTTCCTAAGTGTAATAAATTAAAGGTCCTTGTCTCACGCTGCTGGAAATGTTCTTGTGTATATATTAAAAATCATTATACCGACTAAATACGCCTTAAAGAAATTTAGGTCATAGGCTATGAAAAAGTATTTTAAAAACCTAGGAAGCAAATTAAATGCCACTGGGTTGCGCTACTGCTGAACATATCGTGTTAACACCCCCATAATGCCATCCGTAGTACAGTACTCCCCTACCTGTCCACACTTGCCGCTATGGTGTTGGTCTTTTAGTCGCTTAACAATCTGACCACACCTCCTTAAAAGTCAGGCAAAGCTATTCAATCGTGTTTTTGCATTGGAGGATTTATTTTAAATTGTTTATAGATTCATAGAAAAAGACTATTACACCAAAAATGAGATGAACCATTGTTAGATATGTAAGTACTATATTAAGTTTGAGCTTCACCTGAGCTCGGGACACTCCTTACTTAGCTCCTCAAGGTTTCCGTGGAAGGTGGGTTTCTCAACATTT
This sequence comes from Novumbra hubbsi, assembly GCA_016801125.1. Classification (NCBI taxonomy): domain Eukaryota; kingdom Metazoa; phylum Chordata; class Actinopteri; order Esociformes; family Umbridae; genus Novumbra; species Novumbra hubbsi. Next base: position 2,138 of record JACXGK010003913.1, on the reverse strand, counting down.
ACAGGAAGTAATAGTAAGTCACAATGGTAAGTAGTGTTTATCGGCCTTCTTACTATTTCACTATTAGAATAATACGTTTTAGTTGAAAATAAATCCTAAATGTTAGCAATTTGCAACCGTGTGCTTTTCTGTGAACTGAAAGATTATGCAGACCAAAAAAAAGTCGACAAGTCGGAATTGGTCTTACCCTGGTGAAAGCGTGTGCTTTTAAATAACTTGAATATACTTCGCAATATTTAATAAGTACGTTTTTTTGTTGTAAACAGTTATTGTTTTGTGACACTGCTCACTTTTGCTTCGCACAGACTTGTGAACAGGTATCATTGTCACCTTTCATTCAGTCAGTTGGCTATCGATATGTTCAAGTACTCATTCACATCTCCTTTACATGGCTAGATGAGGTGGACAGTTTTTCACCTCAGTGCTTGCACCGGGCCTGGTTGGTTGGTTACCATATATTGTGATTATGGCAGTGTGTATACTGCAACTAATTACAATTTTGCCTGAAATCCTACTATAGCCACCGACATTGTTTTGTTGTTCCCTGTCAGAAAGCATGTTCACCTGGCTCTTTTGAATCAACCTGTAACGTGTCTGGACAGGGTTATCACCTAACAAGCCCTGAGAGGACATGGAATGTTGAGTATTTCAGGAGATGATTTGAGAGCGGAAATATGCCTGTCTCTGACGTCATGCATGAAAAAGTGTAACTGGTCACGTTCAGGTGGACGTCACACAATAACGCTCTCTGCTTATCTGTTCTTCATCTGCAGTGATAGTTATGGAGGCATGAGGACATTCCTATTGCTGTACTTCTTGCATAATCAATTCATTCTCGAAACTTAGGTCAGAAAAGCCAGATTTCTAGCTTTCTTATCCCATAGGTTTGTGAAGAAGACATATTGACAGGACTTGAGAATATTTAAATTATATATCCCCATGGCAAGCAAACCATTATTATTCATCCCGTGAATATGTTTGATACTTCTTTGTAAAAAGAAATGGCACCAAATACTGGTTTCTGTGTGGAGTGAACGGCTGCAAAACGTATAAAATGGATCGGTTTGTAAAAGTGAACTGTGACTAATAATTCTCAAGGTTCTTCCCTCATTGCATAATTTCAGCATGCCCTTCTTCACAAGCAAGTGTCAGGAAACAGCATGCCTTGCTCACATCCCTAATCATTTGATATCCTTTAGATGCAGGATAATTTAGCTAATCTATTATAACCCGCTATAATGTGAGGATATGTTTGACAAGTACTTAACATCTCTGAATTTACTAGGGTCATAAGTATTAATAAATGAAGCTGATATATATCTGCAATCTTATTTTAAGGTTTTAATCCTGGCAGGAAGACGGTAATTTTATGAGATGCATATTTTGTAGTTAAATTACTAATTGCTAATATGGCAATGATCAACCTTATTTGGATGAGTGTGTACACAAACGTTAGCCGTTGAGACATTTCGTCTTCAGATGAACCAGAGCAACTCATCCTCTTTTCAAATGGGACCCAGTGATTGTGTCATTTGTTTGTTCCTACTTCTGTGGTGGACAAACCTTCAAGGTTGGGTGGTACAGTGAATATCTTAGGCTTATTTTCTTTTAAACCATAATGCCTAAATGAATGTTGTTTGTGTCATAAGTTTAGGGGGAATTCCTAACACACACAGTCTGCAATACGATCAGTAAAATTCTGCAATACGATTTTCAGTGGCTCATGGCTTTTTGTGCAGTGCACATGAGACAATTCCCGAGCCAGGCATATTATGTCGGCCACCATATTACTGTTTCTGAATCACGCTCAGTATGTTGGGGGTTAACGAGTACACGGAAGTGCTCATTAACAGATGAGGAGTTGAGAAGGAAATTGGGGGACATTTGGATGGTTCAAAGGGTGGCATATATGGGCTTCAGAATGCTGAATGTTTTCGAACTTGACAGGCATGCAGTGATTTGTTTGTCTGTCCCCGTGTCTCTGGATCAGGGGAGTAAGGATTTGTTTGTCTGTCCCCGTGTCTCTGGATCAGGGGAGTAAGGATTTGTTTGTCTGTCCCCGTGTCTCTGGATCAGGGGAGTAAGGATTTGTTTGTCTGTCCCCGTGTCTCTGGATCAGGGGAGTAAGGATTTGTTTG
>JACXGK010003912.1:0-41593 GCA_016801125.1 Novumbra hubbsi | reverse complement strand
CCCCCCCCCCCCCTAGTGAGGCCTGTTGTGTCCCTCCCCCCTCCTTACATCCTCTTTGTGGGACCTGCTGTGTGTCGTCCGTCCCCCCCAGTGAGGCCTGCTGTGTCCCACCCCCATCCCTACATCTCTCCTGTAGCAGCAGTCAGGCAGGGCTCTGACATCCCAAGCCAACATGGAGTCCTCCATCAGCCACTAGCCTGAAACTGAAACATGACCCAGTTTATTTCTACTTGTCCACGTTAACATAATGTATTTTCGGGGGCCGTCGGGGGTCTGCTGACACCTTGACTTACTTTCTTGCTGTAAGACATCTTAGTCTCGATACCTCCAACATGAATGCAGTATATTTCTTTTTTTGGGGTGGGGGTGCATTGAAACAGTGGTCTGGAAAGATTATTCGGTGTGGGTTATTATGAAACGTCTCCTATACACAGCCTTTCATGGAGTATGTAACTTTCTACTGTGTGTGTGTGTGTTTCTGTGAGTACATCTCCCTTGATATCCTGTGAAATGTGCGGTGGAGATTGAAGCATTCTTTGAAAACTCAGGTATCCTGCTTTTAGTAGATGGGGTCCTCTGGGAGATGGAGAGAGCTGTTGGGTAGCTGTACAAACTTGTAAATAGGCACATTTTTACTGATGTTGAGAGATGAGTGTACGCAAAGGAATCACTGTGTACAATGGCCAAATGCTTCTGTAGATATTCTGTTAGAAAAGATCATATTTAAAGAAAGACATACATGGCCATAATTGAGATTGCCTTGCCTTTATTACTTGTTCTTTTGTATTTCAGTCTTGGATTTCCTTGTTTTAATACAATTTCAATGACATTCATACATTCAATGCCCACTACCTGTTTTTATGTTATTTGATGTTGTTACTTTTAAATGCTCTTTGACCTTTCATTTTAAACTCCATTTTATTGCTGTCATTGTAATGCATGGGAGACCATTGAGTGTTCCAGATGGACCATGTGTAATTCTCTCCAGTCCACACACTGGATTCTATGTTCTCAGCCCCTCTTCACGACACCACGTGGTTTCATGGCCAAGATGACGGATTGTCACTGTTTTTCTGCATTGTTTTAGATTAGTGCTTTTTTTTTGTTGACCATTTACCCTTTTAATTTGTACGTATCGTTAATTTGGCTTATTCATCTTTAACAGACACAAGTCTTCCTGGGAATGGCAGTGGTACAGTCTATTCCTTCTGTACCATCAGCTTGTATTGCACTTAGAAAATAAATGCCTTTTTATCGTAGACAAAGTAGCCATAAGACCGTAGCATGATCATTATTCTATAGGTGTTTGTCACACAACCTAAGACTGTCACCTGACGCAGCACTGCTTGGACAACAGTGTATCAAGGATAATCAGCTGCAAGTCTCCAGTATCACTAGGTTTTTATCAACTGCAGTTGGAGTGCATTTAAAAAATTGTCTACACAGTATATGCTATAAAGTATATGCTTTCAGACCTAAAAAGTAGCAGAAAGCCAGCATCCATGAACAAATTATTCACTTCAATGCTGCTACCCAAACTTGGTGTAGTTTTAAATGAATGTGCATGAAAAACATCTGTGAACTGACCCACAGAGGATGTGTACTGTGGGTCTGTAACATGATGTCCTGGACCTTGACTGTTGAAATCAGCCTTAGCATCTTTGCCGAAAATGTCTGGAGTCGAAGCTTTAAAAACAGTTTGAGCCAAGTTTTCACTTTTTTGGTCAGTAAATTTTTGTAATTGGTTAAAATCCTGAGGCTAAACATGTATGCAGCAATAATGTTCCAAATAAAAAGAATTTTGGCCAAGTGGTGATTTTTAATCCCATACTATATAATTAATTGACAAACGAACAATGTATTTGTGAGCTGTAAAAAAAGGCTGGTGTTGGGTTTTAGCTGCATATTATTTTTTTACTTGGTATAAGAGACTATAGCTTCATCAAGCACACAAATTCATAAGTATGTTCAGTGCATTTCTTAGGGAATTTTAACAGCTATTGGGAACTTTTAAATGAGCTGTTTTCACAACAATTTGAGATGTCTTGTGTTTAATTGTTTATTTTTTCACCAAGGTTTTGATTGTTAAGATTTAGTAGTGCAAGTTCATCTTGCAATCATGTCTAGCTAAGTTGTAAGTAGCCTCCTGTTTAAAAGAAACGTTATTCCTTTTAGTATTAAATGTATCCTCTGGGGCTGTTATCTACCAGTGTTTTGCATATTGGAGAGTGTTCTTCTATTATAGAAGTAATAGAAAAGTATTAGAATAGACAATAGAAAACCATTTCTGTTCTTGTATTTATTTCGGTTTAATCCTATCTTGTGGACAAAATACAGGTAGATCATTTCTGAAAAATGGCCCCTGAGGTCTCATCTGCTAGCAGGATATGTAGGAATGCACTACACTGCAAGTTATATATAATTAACATGGTCTTCATTTTGTAATTTAATTATTAACCAGAAAAACATTCCCACGTTAACATTAACTAGTTCTGTTTTCTCCATTTGTCACTTGAATATATGTAAGCCCATGTATTTTTGGCTTTGTAATTTGCACCTTGTGGAGACTGTCCAGTTTATTCTTTATCTGTGTGGCACTTTGTAGGCTTTTCTTCAGGATTCTGAAAAAAAATAATGGTACATGAGGCTATTATATTTCTGTTGCAATTTCGTACATGATTACTACTGTAGCCTGTGAGCATTGACAATGAACAAGTCAAGTCATGGGGACAAATTTCTCAGCACAGGTATATTGAAAACAGAATATTTTTGTAACTAAAGCAGTATTATATAAGTAAAAAATATGGTCCCCCAATTCATGTTATTAATTATAGGATCCTTGTCACTTAGAATTGAGATTTCATTTTCTGTAATATGGCTGACAATTTGTAGTCCTGTATATAATCCGTGCTCATGTAAGCTTTGAAATTATTAAGAAAAATAAAAATGTAATGCAAAATTAATGGGATATTTCTTTCTATTGAGCAATATTGTTTTACAAGCAGTTTTATAAATGTGAAACCTGATTTAAATGGAAGAACCAAGTTACAGGTAAAAGTATGGAAAATTAAATATTTTTTACTAAGCATTGACTTTAATTACAATTTTATAAGGTTATTGTATTTCATTTCATGTAACTTTTCAAAAACGTTTAATAATTCCAACCGTATCTTAATTCATTATTTATTGAAGGTTTACTTAATAGTGTTCATGAAATCTATTTTCTAAGGGCTATATCAATGCAACTGAGTGGTCTTCACTGATTAGTTTACCCAGTTGAACCTAACAGGAAAGTGTAAAATGTTTTTTCATATTGTAGTGTAGCCATTGTAACAAGGTTGTCATTGGAGCTGCTTACTAGTATGGATAAACCTTGTGTTGTCTTGGCTGGGCGCTTAGATTCACCTAACAGGACATTGACTCTCGGCCCCAATTCTGGGTGCTATGGAGCAGGTGTTTTAATGTATAAAGTCTTCTTTACCAGGTATGTGCTTTGACACAATCCTGTCTTCATGGTCTATGGAGAATATATTTAATGTCATGGCTTGTGTTTTGCTCTGACATGCGCTGTTAAGTCCTATCCAATTAATTGAATTCACCAAAAGTCAATACATTTAGTTGTAGAAACATCTCAAGCATGATCAATGCAAAATGGATGCACCTAAACTCAATTTCAAATGTCATCACAGTGGGCCTGAATACTTTCTGAATGCGCTGTACATAGCAAAATACTTACAGCTGCTATTCCAGAGAAAGTTGTAATATGTAGGGGTTGAATACATAAAAGGATGTTTAGTGGAAATGTGTACCAAAAGTTTTATTTGTTGCCATTTGTTTAGTTTGCGTGAATGTTGGCTTGATTGTGGAAACTGAACTTCTAGAGATGAAAAGAGGTCCTGTCTGAGTTTCAAGGCCAACATGGAGACCATCTTCATGTTGAAGCGGTCCATTTCGGTATAGTTAATCTTAACTAATGTCCTTCAGAATGGATCAGCAAATGATCAAGTTTCAGCAAGACAGTTTCACCAATTAATTTTGGAAACCCACCCTTTTGACTACATTGAAGTGTGAAACTCTTTTTCTCCAATAAGAACTACTAGTGGTAGGGCAGCACGATGCACTTAGTGTGTTCCTCGTGGTAACTACCGAGGTGTTTGCTTCCATGACAGAGTGAGGGACAAAGGCCCAGGACAGATATTAGTCGGAAAAAAAGACTTGCAGAAGCATGCTATTATTGTATTGTATGCTTTAAAAAAATAAACGCAAAAACAATGTCAGCGAATACCTCACAGCAAGTTTTATTTATACATCCAAAAACAAAAGATCAAATTTTATCACGCTATATACAGATATTACATACAGTGTTTATACACATATTACATCATTTGTACACAAGAAAAATATACATAAAAATGTAAACCTTTGTATACAAAAAAATACCTTAGACAAATTAAACAAGGACCAATAACAAAAGGTGACTAGATTATTATTAGCTCATCCTATCATCTTTAAAAACAGTAATACAGTACATTCAATTAATATAGGAATTTGTCAGCCATCTCTCTGATTTCAAGCAGTTACAAGTGCCTACAGAGCCCTGTTGAGTCTGTTCTATATGGTTGGTGGGGAGCCTAACTGCACTGCAATGTTTCTAATCTCATGCTTTGTGAATACAGCAGTATCACCTTGCTTGCACAAATTTAAGAAAACATTCCAGCCCACCCAATACCTAGGGGCTGTACATCTAGGAATGACAATGCTGTGTTCAAGCAAAACAAAATGAAACTTGAAGTCTGCTCTTGTATTTTCTCCAATTACTATGCTGTGATTTTCTTTGGAACTGGGAGAATGAACCAGGTCTTCTCACAGTTTAAATGTGGCCCTGCTCAGGTCTAAACAATGTGCAGCTATTCATTTCCTGTATCCTGACAAAGAAGGAAATCATTTGAGAAGGTAGGCTGTGTTCCAAATCCAAAATGTTTACGGTGCTGTTATGTAGATCCCCATAACTTGCACAGAATAAAATGGTAAGAGATGCTCTATTTGAATTTACTGCTACTAGGAGCAATCCAGTAATTATGATGGGGAAACGTGGCTTTGCACTCAGCTGTAAGGTATCTCCAAGCAATCCAATCTTTCTGTGTTGCTTGTCTGAGTTTAATAGCTATCAAAAATACCATCATACATCAATTTTGATATGTTTCCCTAAATGACAGTGTGAACAAAGAATATTGATCATTCCACTTGAAGGGACACTAGAATGTTTTGATAGCCATTAAAAGAAGAGAAATGTTTTCCACAACAAAGTTTCCACTGAGCACTTTGCAAATGACAAGATAATTTTTTATTTTTGTTTTAACTTCATTTTCAATCCATTGCCACTCGTTAAACTCACCAAATAAACCCCAATGTATACCCTATAAATATAGGTAATACTTAATTGTCTGAGTATCTTTCTGTTCCTTATAGAAAAATAAAATAAAATTGGAACTCATGGTTTACTGCAGTAATAACTTATTAAAACCAGATAGGCAAGAGTCTGGTAGATTCCATCCTCATTCCCTAACCAAACGGTTAACATAGTTAACATAGAGACCCATGCTTCTTTGACCTTAATAGTCACCTGATAAGAAGTTCTGATTACAACAGACAGTGCTATACCTCAGAAATGCTCATTGCACCAGTTTACACCAATGAAGTCACACTACCACACACACACATTCAGCAAACCGAAGATAAAACAAGGGGGACATCATTTCCAGTCCATATACCCTTCCACCGTATCCATACACACTGCATGATCTATGAAGGATGACTCCCTCCTGGTCCTCACTAAGTTGTGATATTCCCCCAACTCCCCCCCACAGGGTTCCTGAAGTACACAGTGTGTTTCTCTCATAGACCACATGCAGTCGTGTCCCTTTAACAGCCTTTCTAAGACCCACCTAGAGAGTAGCTTAGAGAAAAGTGGATTTGGCCGTTACTCTTGCAATAAGGATTGACGCTTTCCTCTGTCAATTTGTGACTCCTCATTATGATCCAAGAGAAGCTTCCTGACCTCTTCACTGGTCTGCTACAAATAGTCTAGATCTCTACTCGTCAGACAAACAGCTTAGCCTTAATTTAGGACAAATGGTTTGACACGAATAGTCGTACAGGCTCAAACATATTTCTGACCCACAGCGGAATACATAGTGAAGGTACATTAAGTGGGGACCAATACAATACATTACAATACTGTGACAAAAAAGTATGTCAATGTGTTTATTGCTTAAAGGAACACGATTTAACCTACCTTCAATTGTCTAACAGGCCACCCACAAACAAGTCCCACAACCAATAGTGAGGACAAAATATATTTTCGTTTCTGAGTAAACCGATAAGAGTGAATATATAGAATATAAAAACAGCTGATTAAAAGTGTTTGGCGAAATTCTGTGTCTTAAGTGTTGGAGGACAGGACTAGTTCATGATACAGTTTTGCAGAGAAATGTCCTCTGTTGCTTCATAATGGGTCACACTCACATACAAAGATCTAAATCTCTTTCAAAAGGTGAATGGAACAGTGTACGAGGAACAGATGAACCGATGCAATGATCATAGCAAAGCAGGATATAGTAGATGGCTGTGAGACTAAACTGGCAATACAATAAAACAGACCACTGATTGAGGCTTTGTCACTGAATTCTCTAGCACTGTTGCTCTCACTAAGATGCGGATTCTCACCTTCTACCGTCTGTGTTTCTACGGAGTCGCCTCCCCCCACACACAAACCCTGCCCAACATCTCCCCCTTCGGGCGACTTCCTGGCACTGCATTCACGTCAAACTACTGGACCCTAGCCTACCCTTTTAGTCGGCCAACGGGCTATATCCTCACCAACTCAGTTAAGGAATATCAGAGGTCACGCACATTCTGACAGAATTGTGCACCGTTACCACATTGCACACTTGAGCAGATGGAAGTAGGTGGAAAGTGAATGGGCAGCGTGGAGTCCCCGGCTGGAACTGCCGTCCCTGGATGGTGACCTTCTGTCAGTTACTGTGCGGAAAGGGCGGCGTTGCATTGTTGGCACCTGCAGCCGTGGCACTGGCTATGGAGAAGCCAGTAGGAGGCGCTGTGGAGCTGTGACTGGGCTGCACGTCCTTGGGGATGCCACTGTGCGAGGCCAGCTGGTGGCCAAAGGCAGCGCTGAACTGAGGGAGCTGCTGCTTGGGCTGGGTGGAACCCAGGAGGTCGGGGGGCGAGGGGGCGGGGGGAGCAGTCGAGCCCGTCAGGCCGCTCTGGGGCATCGCTGAGAGGGCAGCCATGGGCTGCAGAGTGACAGAGTGGGAGGTGGAGCAGGGAGGCGTGGACAGAGACGTGGATATGAGGTGGCCCTCTGGTCCCATCAGGTTACCGAACTGGGCGGGGTCCGTGAGGGGCAAGGGGAGGTTGTTCCAGGAGGAGCGCGGAGGGCCCGGTACCCCACTGAGAGGGACCTCCAGCAGGAGGCGAGAGTCAGTCTGAAAGGAGGCGCCGTGGGGGGAGGACATGTGGTCACTGTATGGGGATGGCACGTGCTCGCTGCTGTAATGGCCGCCTTGCGGAGACGAGGTGGGCGCCTCGGGCTTGGCCAGGAGGTGGGGAGGGTGTGTCCGGGGGAACGTCCGCTCCGATAGGGAGCTATGTGCAATGGAGGGGGCAGAGGAGGTGAGGCTAGGCCCAGTCTGGGGGGGCAGACCCTGGGCAGGGGGCTGCTGAGGTGACGCCACGGGGGAGAAGTGACCCCCGGCGGAGTGCAGCAGGTTGTCCTCCAGCTCCAGGCTGGAGAAGTTCTCTGGGGGGATGCGGCCGTTGAGCAGGTCCCCCATCCCCCCCGACTGCACACCCGGCCCGGGGAACACCGCCGCCATGGCCCGGTGGTCCACTCCGTCAGTCTGCGCCAGCTCCCCCATGGAGGTCAAGCACACCAGGGAGTCTGGGTAGGAGCCCATTAGGCCTGCCTGTAGCGCCCGAACCAGTTCCTCAGCCTCCTCTGTGGTGGGAAGCAGCTCCCCGTTCTTACCTGAGGACAGAGACACCCGTTACCCACGTGCCCTGGGACTACCAACCATCCTCTTTATTGGAGGGACCCTTGGGTGCGTGTATATAGTTTAGCCTTCAGTGTTTTCAACGCAAGAAGGAACATTCACCTGTTCAAAAAAACGATGCTCCTAAAAAGGCGGACATAAATACACTTATCCAAAGTGAAATAACTGCTAACGTAAAAAAATATAAACATTTAATGAATAAGAGTGGTGAAATCCATTCCATATATATATATATATATATATATAGATCACGCATACCTTCAAATAAGTCAAAGTCCTGTAGGTCGTCTGGGAGTCTGGGTAACACGTCTGAGAAGTCCTCCTGATTCAGCTCCAGGTCGTTTGGAATGTCGGCCATGTCATTGATGTCATCAGGGAGCTCGTCGGTGCTTAGTTCTGGCGTGGAGGGGCTCCTGCCACAGGAAAAACAATGAAATTATCAGCAAAGGTCGACACTAAAAAGTACGGAACAAATGTTGATACTGGAGTAAAAAAGACTGGGACGGTCTGGGACAGACCTGACGCTGGCCTGGGTGGGTATGGACAGGCTAGAGGAGGAGGGCATTCCTAGGTTCCCCTGGGGCAGGGCCGGGGGGATTGGCTTCTGGGGACGCCATGGCCCTCTCCTCCTCTTCTTCTTGTGTTTCTTGGTGAGTGCTGGAGGTTTGGTCTTCTTACGTGGCTTCCTCTGCTGCTGTTGCTGATGCTGCACTCTCCTGTTACCATCGCCACGCAGGAAGTTGTCCTACAGGGGAAGACGTATTTGTAAGACTAGCAACACAAAGCAGACACATTTAACCATATCCACAACAGCGGAGTGTTAGTGTTCCGACTGAGTTCCCGGGCTATACGAAACTCCCTAATCTAGCTAAACACTACACAGCCGCAACAGGTGTTAGCCTCTCTCCCACAGAGTCTGGATATCACCTTCTTAGCATTCCAATTGGTCCCAGAAATCTGTGGGTTCTGATTGATTGGTCCTAAAAATGTATGGGTTGGCACTAGAGCCAGCCCACACTTTGGTCAAGCAATTTGTTTTCAAGCGTCAAATGCTTTGACACTTATTGGTTGAAGAAAATCCAATCGCTGATTGCACAACATGTAGCCACAGCGCCAGAACCTCCGGCTGAACGGTGTCATGAACCAAAACTCCAGAGAAGGAACTCACCATTTTTTTGGCATGCTCTTCACAGAGCGGTGTCTGGTGCGTGATGTCAAACACGGGGATGGAGCACTGTTGCCCATCGGCAAATTTGGCTGTACAACTGGAGAAGAGCTGCTGGGAGCGATTCAACAGGATGTCTGCCGAGAGACTGTGAAGGAAGCACTCCAATGGAAAAGACGGGGGGGGGGGCTCAACATTCAGGCCTTAAAAGCCGCACGCACACAGAATCGCTTAGCTAAGCTCGATTACGGCACATTTTGAAGCTCCACTCCATAATGAATGATCGTACGTTCCCGAACACACGCGTGTGTGTGTGTGCCATGGAAGAAGTCAGTGAAAAGGATACGCTGGAAGCAGTGTCGGGTGAAGGGTAGAGCTTGACTGCTGCAGGCCTGGCCCTTAGTGCTTCCAGTGCAGATTCCAGGCTGTGTTTCCTGCTGCCTCGGCTCACTGGGGAGAGACAGACCCACACTCAGGACACGACCACAGCGACACTCGCCCTGCCCTTAACCACGCCGCTGTCCTCAGCCAGGTTAGGACTTCCTCCTGACCGGGCATTTCCTCGTTGGCAGACGGTATTAGAGGAGTCTAACAAGGCGAATGGGGCTTTTGAGCGGACAGTGTTGTGAAGCGCGGGTACCTGGACGAGGTCTGGGACACGATGTGCAGCTCCTGGATGAGCTGGCCAGCACAGTCCGGGTCCTTACTGGCGGCGTGTAGGAGGGCTTTGCGGAAGGCATAGCGGTATCTCTTCTGGCGCATGGATGCCCTCTCCTGCCTGCACAAGTGCTTGTATTTTTCCTGAAGGTACGAGCACAGCCGAGCGAGACGCGTTCTCCGCGAGCTGCCTGCCTCTCCGTCTGACCTGTGGGGCCAAAGTAAACAGGTCAGAAACCAATCCAGTGGCGTACTGAGCTGTCACACACACGTACTGCTGCAGCATTAAAACCCATTCTGTCCAAACCCCCTCCACACTATCGAGGTTCCCACAAAAGAAATGCCTGCTCATATCTAAACAAAATAAGTCTCCCTGTCAGATTTCATAACGGCCTGACCAAGAATGTGATAAGAAGCAACTTACGGGTCCTGCGTTTGTCCTTCCTGTAGGGTCCAGGCGTTGTGATATGGTGGAATTCTCTCTGCCTCCACTTCATCATCCTCTGAACTGTCTTCAGACCAGTCTAACCCTGTAATAAGACGGGTGGTCAGTACAGCTGCGCTAAATCTCCCACGAAGCCAACGAATAAACCCAGACGAACAAGGTAGTACGAGTTGGGAGGAGACGTACCGAGATGTGGGAAGAGGTCTCCGTGCTCCTGGTGTCTCTGAGCGACCAGCTGCACCAGATGCTGTAATCTGGCCAGGCAGGCGGGTGGAGGCAGAAAGGCAGCCGGGCGCATGGCCACCACGGGCCGCTGAGCGCCATCCCAGCTACCGGGCGGCAGGGGCGTGGCAGTGAGCGGAGCTTTCCGGCTGAAGGGAAGGCAGGAGGATGGCGCCGGACTGGGAGCGGTGTTTGGGGGCAGCCCAGGAGGCAGAAAGGCTGGAGTCTGAGGCGGAGCAGGCTTGCATAATAAACCCTGCTGCTGTCCGGGGAGGACAAACGAGGGCACGGCTGAGTGCTGGAGGAGACCGCTCTGCTGCGGACGAGGGAGGTGCGGATGGAGGGGCGAGGACGGGTGCACGCGGGGAACAGGAGTGGGTCTAAAGTGCTCTAGAGGAGGCGGGAGGTCGGTGTCCTGATGGTGGTGCTGTAGTTTCTGGCTGAGCACCAGCCGACTGTGTATTCTCTTCCTGACAGTGGAGCCCTTCCGAGGAGGCCCCTCTTCCCCATCCGTGTCCTCCTCGTAGAAGGCAAATGGGTCCAGGTGCTCCCCGTCCGGGAGGGGTATCAGACGAGTGCAAGGTGGGGAAGGTGGCAGCTCGTCCAAGCCGTTGGCAGCCTTCAGTGCCAGTGAGGGAACGGTTATGTTAAGAGCCACGGACTCCAGGTGAGGTCTTGAGCGCATGTCATCCAGCGCGTCATGCTTCTTCTTCCGCTCCTTCTTGGGGATGAACCCAAGGACTTGGAGGTGGCTGTTACAGTATCTGGCAAACCAACAAACATCTTTAAAAATGCTGTTCACAACCACGGCAGTGTCATCACGAAAACATGACGTCCTCAGTACTGAGGATTTCCCTCTATTGTAACTCACCTGCGGTCCTCAGACTTGGGGATGGGGTTGGTGCATCGTTGGCTGTTGTACTTGGCCACATATTCACATTGCTTGAAGGGGGCAGTTTTGTCCTCCAGGACGTGACGGATACAAAAGGCATAGCCATTGAGTCTGCGCTGCTTGCAGAGCTTTGGGCTGTATGAGCACAATGGCTTATTGTCCACCTCAGAGAAGTGTATGTGTTTGCCCTCATACATCACGTGACTCTTGTCCTTGAGAACATCAGCTGATGGGAGAGGAAGAAGCCAGGGAAAACCGTGAGTCTTACATCACGCACAGTAATCACAGAGACTGCCCTAAATACGCAAACAAGACAAAAATAAAAACAGTGAGGATACAGAGAAATAAACATAAACAACTCTTCTGAGCCTACGGTTTGGTTGTTGCTATTCCCATAAGCAATTCATTTACATGCACCCATTTCGAAGATATTAAGATTATGTTCTAAGAAATCAAATACTTTAAATACACCTCCTAACTTCAAGTTAAGTGTGATTTGTTTCTGGCTTGAGTTAGCAGGTGTAGAAAACTCCGTATGTTTCCCCAAACCTGTGGCTACTGTACACTAAATATATGTGCATGAGGATGCATTCAGACTTCAGTTGACCGTTACATCCAGGTACTGGACACTGTACAGTACTCACTGTATTGTCACAATTTAATTTCCTTGACAGAAGCATCATTCGTTATTTATCTTTATATCTTAACGTTAAAGAACGTTTAATTACATTCGGTAGGAGGAAGTAAATAGCTAACTTACATGCATACAAATTATTGGGCATTTAAAAAATATGTGTATATATATATATATATATATATATAAATAAAAAGCTAAAGTAGCACATTATTGCTAGGTTACGAGTTAGTTAGCTAGTTACCTAGCTAGCTAGCTAATAGCTATAAAAACAAACGGCTATCTAATGTTAGCCTATATAGCTATTTATGTACCTACCTAGCTCATGTTAAATAGAAACCTAGTCAGGTGATGTTAGCTAGCTCATTTACACTGCTAACCAACTAGTTATATTCGGGGAATGTTGGACACCTCGATATAACATACATAACAATAATTGATGTTAATTTGCCACTGTTGCTTACGGTCTTGTCATATAGGTTGTTAGCTATACAGCATATACTAGCTTGGTATCGTTAAGAGAGCTAGCTAGCTACGCTAAAAACACAAACATAGCGTTCCAGTAGCCAGGAAACGGAAACATCAATACATATTACAATATTTGTGAGAAATGCGCCGACTTATTCACTAACATCTGACATGTATTACAAAATGGAATGTGAAATATCTTTACATTAGAAATAACTAGAAAATCAAGCATAGCCTAATTTGTGTCCAATAGCAAACAAAGGCAAGGGGAGGCACAGAGGCCTGTTCAAAAAGGCCTTCAAAACAAATATTGGACGCAAGTCACCTGGTCATTTTCTGGTTACTCAATGCATACATTTGCGTGACGAACAGAACGTTTCTAACATCCGTATATTATAAAACGTGTCGTTAGATTTTATAATCATGTGTTGTGTGATACAGATCATCAAACGTCACAAATTCATTTAACATGAAACGATAAGGCCTATCACACCTAATAATCCTGGAGCCTCGAGTGGCAAAGACGTCTGACTAGTCACGCGCCACAACCGGGCTCTCAAAAAATCGAAGTCGAGGCTGAGAAATGGTTTCGCTTACCTTCAATTGGTATAGGCTGTGTAAGGTATTCGCTCCGGATACACAGTTGAAGTGCCTATTAGAACCAGCTCACCTATTCGTGCATCGATATTCGATATTTTAGGGTTCCAATAATGCTCTTATTCGAATACAATATCATTAAAAACGCTGATGCATTTAAATGTAGATTATCCACAGCAAATATTAGCAGTTGGGAGCTGCTGAGGATTTTAGTTCAGTCCACAGCAGACTCCTCACAGCACCACTACAGGCACTGCGGGGACATGACAACAGTCCACTGTACAACAACAACCTCTCTACCATATTGGAAATTCAACTTTGTAATAGCTACAGCAGGGAAGAAACACAATTTTATGTCTGGTCGAGTTCATGCATGCAATGCTGATTAAGGAGAAGAGTAGTTATAGTTACATATTTTGAAATAAGTTACATCTCCCTACTCATTTCATCCTTATAACATCTTAAATTACTATCAGGCTAAGGCTGATATCATCACATCATTCTTTATGAGTTCTCTTCTCTCTACTCCGGCTGAAACACTGTTGCCCAATGCTGATGCAGCATTTGTCAATCACCTAAAAATTCTAATCCTCCCTATGTAGTTACATTTTCTTGACTTAATGATTTGCAATGCCAGGTAAGTTTGACCATATACATTAATGGCTGTGTAATAAACATAATATTTGTCATAAGGTAATTAAAAGTATACAAAAATGTATAACAATGAATAGATCAAAAGCAATTTAAAAAATTGCCTAATAGAAACTGTGCTTTCTCAAAGCAGCACAAAAGAGGTTCTACTGGGATAGAGCCATTGGTTAGACTCAACAGATCCTATCTACCATTTACCATTGACTACTAGCAGAATAAATAGACTCCTTTAATTTATTCTTTTTTTTTACAATATCTACAAAGCAGTATAGTCATTTAGGAAAATATTATCTTTACACAATTCACAGTGATTTGGTAATACATACATACAAGTAATTAACTATTTATGCAGGTGTCAGCTGGGAGACCAAAAGTTGTTTGCACTGCATTTGGTTATTGGGGTGATGATGAAGTTCTGCATAGGGTAGGACATTTTGCATATAGCAAACTGAAAGTTTAGCATATAGTGAGACCCGTAGAGGAATCTAATACAATATTAAAAACTTCACTGGATAACAATTGGATCTATGTATGTGTATACGTGATTTTTTTATAGTATCGAATTGGATAGGTACTACATCTATTACTGACATCACAGAATACTTTAATACTTTCCCGAAAGTTACTTCAGGAAAGCCTAATTGATGTTATATTGTACAATAACCTAGCAACAGATACACATACATTCCTACAAAATGATGTACGCCTATGAGTAATTTCTGTACGGAGAGTAATCTGTTATTAGATGTAGAGATAAATGACCCAGGAAAACTAAGCTTTAGCATATTGATGGCTCCTCAATAGCTTGGGCTCCTTCTGTCACAGCCTTGACACACTTAGCCATGGTCTGGGATGCTCTGCTTATTGAATCTGTGGACAACAAAAAGATTTTAACACCAAGTTCACAGACCAAGTTTTTTTTGTTATAAAAACATACAAAGAATCAGTAGCCCAGTCTCACCTGTCATGTAAAAATCTTGAACAGTGAGCTGTGGAGGTACAAGAGGCTCTGAGAGGATAGTCTGATTAACAGCCTAAAGTAGGAGACAGAAATTATTAGTTAACAACTGACATGTTCACACATTTTTTTAGAGAGCTCCGAGTAAGAAAGTTGTTTTTGTGAGTGTACTGCTATGTTACAACTGACCTTGGCCAGTTCATTTGCTTGCTGAAAGTAGTTGGCTTCCTCAA
Organism: Novumbra hubbsi; assembly: GCA_016801125.1. Classification (NCBI taxonomy): domain Eukaryota; kingdom Metazoa; phylum Chordata; class Actinopteri; order Esociformes; family Umbridae; genus Novumbra; species Novumbra hubbsi. The sequence continues at coordinate 26,599 of JACXGK010003912.1, read as the reverse complement.
CATCATCATAGCGCACCAAGTTGGGTGAAATCTCTGTCAATCTGTCCCGGACCTCATCAATACTGTCATAAGGTAGTGTAACTCCAGCAAGCTTTAGGATCAAACAAATGTCAACAGGTTGTCCCCCCAAAAAGTATGCACTGTCCCCTGGTTCAATAATTAAAATTTTAATCTTGATTACATCATTCAGCTAATTAGATAAAAATAAGGCCAGTCTTGCATGAGATATCATGTCGGTTAGCAGATTTTACATTCCTGAGCATGTATGCCAAATTTAATAAGCTCATCAGATCAACAGTCATACAGATCAAGAGATATAGACATGTGACCATTAAAGTGCCACCATGTTGACTGATGAATGTTCTACCCCAACCTTTACCTGAATACACAAATATCCATGATCGAGTTAATGTATTTATAAGCCAGAATGTGACCATGCAACTGTTTCTTTGTCAACAGTGGCTATGTTTGGGGGAAAATAAAAATCAAGGTTTATAATTAAAAAGATAATTATGGCAGTACTTCCACTCAATCTCACTAATTGTGTAGATATTGTTTGACACAGGTGAATTCAGGTCCAATTTTATCATGGGGTCAATTAATAAAACTGCAGAAAAACCCATTCACAACCCATGACAGAGTACAATTCACATTACTGTATTTGGACAGTGACACAAGGCAAGTTATTTTGGCTCGGTACTATTGATTTAAATGATACAATGGCAATGTGGTTTAGGTATAGACTGTGAGCTTTATTTGACGACATTTGCACAAGAGAAAATCAAATATTCGTTAAGGGGAAAGTGTAGAGTCAAAAAAGGAACTGGCATACCAACTGGAATTGGCTCACTTGTCTTCATTTATCAAGTAACCCAGGGGGGGATAAAATCTGAAGTGGACTGAAATAACATGTCTGCTCAGCTCCAACCAAATGCCTGAAAACCAATTTGCTGGCTCCTCATTTTATCAGGACAATAAACTCAAACCTACTGATTTGATCTGCAGTCCAGACCTCTTACCCGCTGAAAACATTTGGCACATTATCAAATGAAAAATAAGGTGAAGGAGACCTCAAATTGTTAAGCAGCTAAGATCCTACATGAAGCAAGAATGGGAATACATTTCCCTTTTAAAACTATAGCAATTGGTCTCTGTACCCAAAAGCTTAGAGGGTGTTAAAAGAAGAGGTGATGCACAGTGTTAATCAACTAAACTTGTGTCACAGTCCCAATATTTAAAGACAGCACTGTACCTCAGAAATGGCACGGATGATCTTCCAGTCCTCCCTGGCCATACCTGGAGCAGTCACAGCCAGCCGGGTCAGCTGGGCGCGGCCCTCAGTGTTCACATAGGTGCTACACTTCTCTGTGTAAGCTGCCCCAGGGAGGATTATATCAGCCATCGTTGCCCCGACATCTCCATGGTGCCCTGGGTTGTGATTTAAAAGAGAAACAACATCTATTCTATTTTCTAAAAACCAAATAATGGCGTTAGGTCACTGATGTAGCAGAACATAGCCGACCCTGATAAATGACGAAGCTGTCCGTTGGCAAGACTTGGCGGGTGATACAGCTAGCATCTGCCCCAAGGAGGAACAGTACTTCGGGTGGATTCTTCTTGATAGCCTCCACGCCTGGCTTGTACCCAAGGTCCAACGCAGCAACTTGACTGGCCACCCTGTTGTCAGTAACAGATTAACAAAGGGGACATTTTTTTGTACAAATGTTCAATAATATATTTTACAAAAAATGACACAGAAATAAATCTAAAAGGTGAGAGCAAGCACACGGTTATTACCGGTGAAGAACATTGAGAACCTTCCAGTCTTCTCCTACTCCACTGTGGACACGGGCATTCTGAGCGATAGTGGACACTGCTGCGTGTATAGCGGCCCCATCCTCTCTCTGCAGTGAAGCGCTGCCCAACACCACTACAGGACACTTGGCCTGGGCAAGAACCTAGGAACAAAATGTTCTAGCAAATCCTTTTGAGTAAAATGAATGAATAGCCAAAGATGCTGGTGTAAATAATCCAATATTACCGAACAGAAGGGGTGGGTCCCAGCAGCAATGTCCTGCAGGACCTCAGCGGACTCCCCCAGATGATTATACGTGTAGGTCAGGTCCACCTGCCGTCCCACCAAGGCCACCTGCAGCTCGTTGTGAAGCCAACTGCCAGGCGTGGGCCAAACGAAGCATTATTAGAAGACTACTAGTCGCCTCAATCATAAGGGGAAAAAAAACTTCCAGATTGATGCTTTCCACTTAAAAAGACAAGAGTGTACATCAAGAGCTGGAAGCGTCACACTGCTACGAGTTATTTACATGCAAATTGATATGCCCGTGATTTTCTAACTGAACGTGAATTCCTCTTGAGCCCAATCTGCCAGGTATACCTCTTCCTGATGCGGGCGTTGAAGAGCGGCGCCTCATAGCGAGGGTTCGTGCCAACGAGGAGCAGCAGATCAGCCTCCTCAATGCCAGCGATGCAGGAATTCAGGAGGTAGTTTGAGCGCAGGTCAGATCTATAGGAAATGGTTCCCCAATCAGCACTGTTTCACTGCCGTTACATAGAAGAAGCCCTAGCCATGTAAATAAACAAAGGTAAGAAGAAAATACCCCAGACTGATGGATAGAGGGTATTGAAGCAGGCACCACGATTTACAGCGACCAGGGTTTTTCCATTGCTCATTAATGACTGATGCATTTACAATAACAAATAAGCCAGAATTGTTTTATGACAAACCAGCATTCACCTGAACATCAACATAACCTTTTCTACAATTAGTCAATCCATATTGATTTCTCAATAGGGAAACGAAACAACAAATGAGCAAGCTGTGAAGTTTCCTTGACCGTTTTGTTATGTGACTTTGATTTAGTTTACAAGATCATCCAATCAATCGTTTTTTTTAATCCTACAAAAGGGATGTAGTTGCTGTGTCAGTGCATTTAAACCCCACATCGATAACAGCGCAGTTCCATGTAAGATATGTGAATATACACCCTCCTAGTAAAGCCCAGGAGATTCGGTGGCTTGCACAGCCGAACACTTTCAATCAGTAAAGTGGTAATAAGTTGAGAAACAGCCTACATAAAGATGTGTTCCGTGATGGCGACTGGTTGTAAAAGTGGCACCGTTGAGTCAACAGGTTCAAGATAATAGTGGACCAAGTCATACACTCCATGTGCCAATACATGGCCCATGACATCAAAACCACTTTCAAACATGGAATTCTTTGGCTAACTGAGGTATGATGATGTTCCTGTTTATAAATGGTGCACATGTGAGCAGTGCATTCTACATCCAGCCCAAACTGGGATGTCAATGATGTGCAGCCATGTGTCCTTTTCCCGACCACCAGCTCCACACGGCTTCCCCACGGCTTCCCCTCAGCCCTGCCTTACCCAGCTCCAGCCACAGGGAAGGCCTCCTCAGTACACAAGTTGTCACTATTGAAGCGGTTCAGCAGGTCTTTCAGCGCGATCAGAGCTTCTGCATCCACCATCCCTCCTACAATGGCCGCTATACTGGTACCTTGCGTTCCTTGTAACTGTAAAAAAAAAAGATGTACTGATGTCACAGGCTGCTAGCGTCTTCATACCATTTAATAGGCCTACAAACAAACTGCAATGACGTCGAAAGAAAACACATGAATAACAAGATGTGCTTCAGCTCTGGCTTCTAGAGAAATAGTATTTATGAACACAGGGGCCTAAACATCATACACATGTACATGTACATGTACATGTACATGTACACCTTTATGACAGCCATAGTTTAATGTATATAATATTTCATATTAATCTACTTCAGATGTACAGGTTTGTTTGACGTGAGGACCAACAGCGGAGAGGTAATTCCTTTAATAAAAAGGAAAAAATTGTGTGTCAGAAAGAAGGTCTTCACACACTAGACAATACAACTATTTGACGGGATCAGCATTGTCAGGGACATTGTTGTTTTAGAATGCAGTTACAATCGTATCCTCTTAGAAGTGATTTAACTGTGTCTCAATGTAAATCCATTTTATTAAAAAAATGATCGCTCACCAGAAGTGGAACAACCATTTTACACCCCAGGTAAACATCTGAGTTCTAAATAAAAATAGAGTATGGCTCCTCATACGTAACAGAACACAGTGAGAGAGTTAAAACCGTAAGCCAAAGCCCAATGTCCCAGATATCACATACCACCCCAGCCACTCTGGTCATGGCATCTTCCCACGTTGTGGGCACAAGCTGTCCGGACGCATCCTTCACCATGGGCTGAGTGAGGCGCTGGCGCTTTAGGCCATCATAGGCAAACCTGGCGCGAGGGGGGGTTGAACAAATCCAGCGTTCATTTGGGCGGCATGAATAAAAAGCTGGTGGAAAACCGGCGTGAGTAACAACAGCCAAGGCAAGTCTCACCTGGTCTTATCGGAGATCCACTCCTCGTTGATGTCCTCGTGAAGCCGGGGCAGGATCCTCATCACCTCCCCACCCCGGGTGGTCACCACGATGTTGCTGCCCACCGCATCCAGCACGTCAATGGACTCCGTCTTTCTGCAAAGACAGGGGCGGGTTGACAACCATCCACATGCTACCGGAGCTGGTGGACACGACGCCACGCCAACACGTACCTGGTCTCCCACGGACGGGCGGTGAAGGCGTATGGCTTGGACGTCAGCGCGCCCACTGGGCATATGTCGATCACGTTCCCGGACAGCTCGGACATGAACATCTTCTCAACGTAAGTGCCGATTTGCAAGTCGTTTCCCCTGCCGGTCGTCCCCAGATCCTCCACACCTGCAATCTCACTGGCAAACCTGCGAAGTGGAAGTTGTCGCACATAGCAGAAAGACCTTTTTAGCACCGGTCATAAGGCATGGTCTCCTGTACTGAATGCCTTAAAGGTGGACCGTGGTTCAGGACGCTGGGTGGACCGACCGGACACAGCGGGTACACTGGATACAGCGTGTCATGATGGTTTTGATGAGGGGGCCAATGTTCTTGTCTTCCACTGCTCTCTTGCTCTCCGAGAATCGGCTCCGGTCGCTGCCAAACTGCATGGACTGGTCCTGCACGGTCAGCACACAGCGGGAACACGTACTTTTAGAAGTCCAACACTCGTTCTCCCACTCTTGAAATCCTTGTGATTACAGAACTATATTTAAAAAGGAGGCGCTTAGTCGTTTTTGGGACAGATTTTTACCTGAAGGTCACATTCTCCTCCTTGGTCACAGATCGGGCAGTCTAAAGGATGATTGGCCAACAGGAACTCCATCACACCCTCTCTAACAAAAGACACATTTCAAATAATAAAAAGAGGTAGTACACACGCCTAACGAAAACTTCCATGAAGACAGATTACCAAAGGGATGATGGGAGTTCAGATGATCACACGTACCTAGCTTTTCTTGTTTTTTCAGAGTTGGTTAGAATGTTCCAGCCCTTCATGACTGGCATTGCACATGCTGCCACAGGCTGGAAACGGAGCGTGTGGTGAAAACGGAACAATGTATATGAAGTATCAATACCTAGAGTTTTCCACCACCCTGATTCTGATGGAGTAGATGGACAGGAGCCAAAACCTAATTATAAGTAATTTGTTGACGAACAGTTTTAATTCAAAAAAGCTTAAATAAACAATAATTATTATTATTAAAATGAATCCCAGATTAAAGAGTGAAAATACTTTGGAATAGAGCGGATTTTACTGTATTTATTGTACTTTACTTGTGGGGCCAGTTGGGGAACCACGGTGTACATCATTAACAGGGGTACAAGAATCAACCACGAGTAAGCACATACCTTCGGCGCTTTCTCAATCTCCACAAGACACATCCGACAGTTCCCTGCCACGGACAGGCGCTCATGGTAACAGAAGCGAGGGATCTGCACTCCCACCTTTCCACAGGCCTAAAAACAACACATCAATAACTCTAAGAAGCCTAACATTAATGCCAAAGCAGTTGACATATACAAAAACTGCGTAAAAAAAGAAGGTATATTCCATCATTAAACAGTGAGTAGAGTCATGACTACCTGCAGTACTGTGGTCCCTGGTTCCACCACCACGGGTTTCCCATCCACAAACACCTCCACCAGGTTACTGACTGCTGCGGGTGCTATCGTTGCTACAGAGCGAACTGCAAGCACAGACAACACGCCTCACATCACCTGCATCCTTAATATCACCCTCCATCTAACAGTTAGCACCTCCCTCAATTACCGACTTCACGAACCCATTACACCGTGCAATGTGAATCAGTTCAAAGTCAAGTTGAAGGGTTTTTTGTGAAACGCACAAAATAACAGTGTCGTTCTGAGCAATGAAATTCTTATGACATGGCACGAGTCATCTACACAGTGGTATGATAAAAAAGTAGTAGTATAGTAAAAAATATAAAGTAATAATATACAGAATAAAAATGTTAACTAACAGAATTTCTACATAACAATATAAACTAGCTGCACTTTCAGTGTGGAAATTGGGTAATGACAATATGAAATAAGTATTTAAATGTTATATATAAGTGTAATAGTGTCTTTGAATGGGCCCTTTATACACGCTATGGTGCAATAAAATGTGCATAGAACATGATCAGAGCACTGAAATGTTCATATGATTATAGTTAAAAGTATAGTTGCCGGACAACTCAAAAATTAAATGGTCCCTACTATTTACATATTCCAGCCTTATTATAAAATCATTTCAGCCTTTTTATAAAATTATTCCAGCAGTATTAACTATTGACATTTGTGGCCAGCATTATACTGTATAATGTATTAAACAACCAGATTTAGTAGGGAGTTGAGAAAGCATGAATTCATAATGCGTATATACCATTTATACTGGTAAATATGCATTAAGGTTAAACGTTTTGCCAACTGTAGATGGATATATTTAGAGGGTACAGCCTAGTCTTTTTATATGTAATTTTAGTTAAAATGCCAATTGATGAGTCTTTAAGTGAGTTTGTAGCCATGAGTTTTTAAAAACCCTGGCTACAGAAATGCATTATTGAGATCTGCTACTAACAATATAATGTACAACGTCCACTCTTTCTAAACATGGTAACTTGTTATTGCAACAAATGGTGGCGTCCTTTATAGAATCATCACATTTAGTAAGTATAAAAAGCTATTAGCTTTTTCTACATTTAAGTGTGTTTCCATACATTTGCATTTTTGCCAAGAAACCGCCAAAAGGCACAGAATTAGCGTGCCAAAAGCAAGTAATCAATGTAAACAGTCATTTCTGCTGGTAAATGAGTTCATGTTATTGTTTATTGGTATGTTTTGTAAGAAAGGTAAACCGGAACGTGGTGTTTACCAGTGAGATCTGTTGTTTTACCACAGCCTGTAGTTTTACACAGCCTGTTGCATTACACCAAGCAAAGGAAACCCGTTTTTCTGCATTGACTTGGGCAGAACACCACATCGGCATGACCCGAGTTGGTGAAATTAAGTAGTTAAAATGTGTATTTTTAGTCCTCTAAACGTTATATTGTCTTCATTTGCCATTGTATTGGGGAGGACGGATCTACATGTGCTATGAAGTCTGAAACTTGTCGTATTTCATGTACAGACCGCGATATAGACCAGGGGTGGGCAAACTACGGCCCGAGGGCCAAATGCGGCCCGCGAGGCTGTCCCATCCGGCCCACGGAATGTAATAAAATTATTTTGTGGGGAATTAAAAAAACAACTTACCAGCCCATTCTTATACATCTGAGTCAGAATTTTAACTATTTACACCTTATATGGGATCTACTGTACATATTTAATGTATGTTTTAACTTTTGCCCTTTTCTGGCCTCCAAATCAATTATGATTAACAAATTACAAAAACAAATGTGGCCCTCCATTTCATTTCAAAATCCTGATGTGGCCCCCGAGCCAAAATATTTGCCCACCCCTGATACAGACTGTAGAAACTCAAATTAGCTCATTCTAGATTGAAATAACTTACTCTTATGGGAATAATAACACCATGGATATGTGCCATAAGAACTGTGCTCTTCTTACTCTTATGGGAATAATAACACCATGGATATGTGCCATAAGAACTGTGCTCTTCTTACTCTTATGGGAATAATAACACCATGGATATGTGCCATACGAACTGTGCTCTTCTTACTCTTACAGGAATAATAACATCATGGATATGTGCCATAAGAACTGTGCTCTTCTTACTCTTACGGGAATAATAACACCATGGATATGTGCCATAAGAACTGTGCTCTTCTTACTCTTATGGGAATAATAACACCATGGATATGTGCCATACGAACTGTGCTCTTCTTACTCTTATGGGAATAATAACACCATGGATATGTGCCATAAGAACTGTGCTCTTCTTACTCTTATGGGAATAATAACACCATGGATATGTGCCATACGAACTGTGCTCTTCTTACTCTTACGGGAATAATAACACCATGGATATGTGCCATAAGAACTGTGCTCTTCTTACTCTTACAGGAATAATAACATCATGGATATGTGCCATAAGAACTGTGCTCTTCTTACTCTTACAGGAATAATAACACCATGGATATGTGCCAAACAAACTGTGCTCTTCGACCTCCTAAAGGAATAATAACACCATGGATATGTGCCATAAGAACTGTGCTCTTCTTATGCCAACAGGTTGAATAACATATGTTGAATACTGTTGGTATATGTATAAGGCCTACCAGTGTTAGTGATAGCCACGCCCCCTTTAGAGTGAGCCACTCCTGAAAGAGCGCGACTCGCGGTAGGTAGACACAACATACTCCTGAAAGAAAGAGCAGACACACAAGGAAGCCCAGTAAAAAGCTTGTTTCAACAGCCGTATAAAATGTAATTTATATGTGCAATCACATTCATTCAGCATCATTGCTATATATTTCCCTTAATGTTAGAACAGAAATAAAATTAGCATTGCAAGAAAATCATTTGGCATCCAGGAGCATAGCTGCGACAAAAGGAGCTAGATATTAGCTATCAATTAGTTCTGGAACATTAGTAAGATTAGAAATCAAGGCAAAACCCATAAAAGCTTGGTGAAAACATCATCAACACAGGCACATGTGCTATCTCTACGAACTCTACTTGCCAGCTGGGAGTACAATTGTTCCTCCCTATCAAATAAGTCCCCCGCAAGTAGGCTACAATGATTCTCAACCAGAAGTTCAATGATGTCATCTGCACTAAAATCAATTAGTTGTTTTTCATAAAGTCATGGAAAAACATCTTGTGTGTGCATATGAAGTCATTGGAAACGATGGATAAAACCGCTTTCTTAGTCACAGTACTAGGGAATAGAGGATGTTTAACAACTTAGTTTACAGGAAGAAACTAGTTCTAACCCCCAGATTTTATGTAAAGTCCACTGAGATTGCACACGTGCCTTTGTCGACCTCTCACTTTAGGTAACTAAACATTTCTGTGCAGCAACTAAACAATGTTTGCTAATATCTAGCTCTTAGTTTAGGTAAAAGTTAGATCTATAACCAATAGAGTACGCATTTTCCTTTAGGGTTAGTTCTGGTCGTTCGAAAACAATAATTAATGTTTGAAATGGTTTTTTACCATCTGTCACTGGATTATTAATGACGTGTTGTTCACAACACACTTATGGAAAATAACAATGTCCACCATCTCGTGGGGTTCGCGAGGTTCCTTATTACCGGCGCGATTTAACTACAACTTCCGTTAAGGACAAAAATAGAACTCGAACGCGTTTAAAGAGCGTTTGGGGTTATCGACTAGCAACGTTTCAGAACAAAAACGTTGTTTGACGGAAATAATACACCCCTAGTTAGGTAGGAATACGATTACCTATATAACTATCTTGCTTACGATTACTGTAATAAACACGTGAATCACCAGCATTTTTATCGAACCTGATAGCTACCGCTTCCTGTTTATTAATACGAAAATATTGCGTTGCAATAAATTTTAAAAAAGCATTAATTTCCACGCATGATGACCACCCTGACCATCATCAATGACAACATTGTAAGCTATGCTAACGAGTTAGCAAACGAACAGTCATTACAGTACATCTTTTTACATTCGGCTTTCGTGGTGCCTGGTACGGAACTTATCATGATAGTTTTCAAAACATCTTCAGATTTCAAATGTCACTTTTAAGATGCATGTACACGAAAGTTGTGAACGCTTGTTCTTACCTTGCACTATGGAGTCGCTCGCGCCTACAGTAAATAGTGCATCCCAATGACTAACTGCGCACTTCGTCTATTCAGCTGCGTCACGATTTGGTAATCCCTATATACCTCAGTGGGTAATCCCCACTAAAGATACCATCTAATCAGTACATATATATATTACATATATACCAGTTAAAAGTTTAGACACGTAATCATTGAAGGGATTTGTTTAGTTTTACTATTTTCCACATTTTAGAATAGTGAAGACCAGAACTAAGAAATAACACAAGTGAAATCATGCAGCAACCAAAAAAGTATTAAACCGATGAAAATACATTTCATATTTTGTTCTGCCTTGATAGCAGCTTGACACACGTTAAAAATGCAAGTAAAATGCAAATCACTTATTTGAAATGCATTTTTCTTGATTTTCTTGATGTTATTCTGTCTCTCACACTTCAAATAAACCTACCAATAAAATTATAGACTGATAATTTAGTGGGCTAACGTACAAAATCAGCCCTCCACTGTAACAGCAGTCAGGGAACCGTTGGTTAGCACGTGGATCTGTGTGACCCTTCAAGTATATGCCTCCCCAGGCCATCAATGACCCACCGCAAAAAACAGTCAGGCTGGATGATGTTGTGGGCAGTAATGTCCACGCCACCCTCATGCAGTCTGTTTCTGACAGTTTGGGCAGAAACATTCATACATGTAGCCCGCTGGAGGTCCTTTTGGATGACTTTGTCAGTGTTCCTCCTTGCACAAAGGAACAGCCCTGTCCAGCTCCCCTCGTGTAATAGCCTTTCTCCTGGTATGTCCTCCACCCTCTTGGGGCTGTACTGGGAGACACAGCAAACCTTATGGCAATGGGACATATGGCTGTTCCGTCCTACTTATACAACCTGAATGGGGCTGCAGGTACCGCCTCATGCTAAGCAAAACTAGAAAATACTCAGGAAGAAAAAGGAGAGCGTAATTTTCTATGGCTACCACATGCATAAACCATTCCTTTTTTGGGGGTTGTCTTGCTGTTGCCTCTCCAGTGCACCTGTTGTAATTTTGCTTCCTAACTGATTGATATGTGTACACATATAGGTGTAGGTATAGATAGGTATACACATCTTGTAGGCTTTTGGTTTGATCACCTATTTGTGTAGTATGTTTAGTTGTTTATTTATAGTTGTTTATTTATTATAAGTGTATTTTCAAAGAGGTTACAGGCAATATCCAGTTAGTTCCCTGGGGATGTTGCCCAACTCTATATTGCAACACTTTCTGTGCCTAATAACTTCTGCTCAATGACAACAGACACAATGAATATTGAAACATGTAACGAAGAAAGAGTTTTATTGTTATTCATTTAACTTGAATATAATACAATTTACAAAAAGCTTGCATTGCACATTTCCTCACAGGGAAACATTAGTACCATATTGAAAAGTAACCAAGTAACCATGTAAATACAATGTAAACAGAAATAATTTATATTATAGGCCTAATATAAATTGATTTAAAAAGGAAGTCCTAGTAGAACTTGATTATTGCGCACACCAGCCATATAATAAGGAAAAGAAAAAGGGAATCTCAGTGTAATATGCTCCGTAGGGAAAGAGTTGATCCACTGACATGTGCAAATCCCTAGGAGTGTTAAACTTAGATTGTTTTGAAGACCAAATTCTAAATATAAGGTGTTTACAAAATGGCAAATCTGCTTATAACAATTTCCATCCAATACTCTGAGGGGAAGACTGGCAAGCTATACTGTTTGTCTGAAGAGTAATTAGGATCAGATTACTTTTTCAAATAATGAAAGTATTTTTACTTTACTTACAGAGTTTTACTCAGGTTTTCCACTGAGAGACATTTACAGTCAGCGTCACTGCTGCGTGAAAGTCTCCAACTGAAACAAGGTAACGTTACATCAAAGTAGAATATTAATAGTCTGGTTAAATAATGGTTAGGCTGGTTCTCAAAGGTAAAATAGTAGCTTTTGTCAATTTCTGCTTTAGGTAACTGGGTTTAGAAACATCTACATTATAATCATACAGTTGATGATACTGTGGGCACCTCTGGTGGACTTATGTCTAAAAAGGTGTCTGCTACAGAAACTGATTCAGTTGCAGAGATGGACTGACTGAACTCCCGCAGAGAACTCTTTGTGATGTTAAAACACGAGCGTTTTATAATCTGGCGAACCTTCTTCCCAACCAGCATGTAGAGGATTGGGTTGACGCAGCTATTGAAAAAGGCTAAGCTAGTAGCTAGTGGAAAGCCCGTATTTAGAACCGTGTGTAGGTACGTTGAAGAATGAATGGAAAGCTCCATTAAACTAAATGTATGGAACGGTGCCCAGCACAAAAAGAAGGCCAAAATAACGGCCAAAACTGTTTTGGAGAAACTTGAAATGCGCACATCAGCATCGGTCTGGTGAACTTTGGTTGCCATAAGAATCCCTGTCATGCAGATGACACTGAAGGGAAGTAAGAAGCCCACTGTTGTACGTATGGCCACCAATGTGATGTGCCTCACGGCAGCTGTATGTAAATCCTGGAAATTGAAGTTATTGAAGCACACCACCTTGTCATGTATGTGCACAATGTCCCGAAATATCAGGGCAGGGAGGCTCAGTAGAGCAGACGTGCCCCACACACAGCCACATATGATCCAGGCACACCTGACTGTGCGAAATCTCTGACACCAGCCATGGTGGACCAGCGAGACATACCTGTCTAGACTGAGTATCATGAGGAAGAAAACACTGGCATACATGTTTATCATAGACACACACGAGTTCAGCTTACACATGACCAGTCCAAAAGACCAGTGGAAATTTCGAAGCACATAGTCAATGGAGAAAGGTAAAAACAAAACAAACACAAAGTCTGCGATTGCCAGGTTCAGCAACCATATACTGTTCACTGTGCGTTTGCTTTTAAAAGCAGTCACCCATATAACGATTCCATTTCCAGTGACACCAAGCACAAAGGAAAGGCTGTATATGACTACTGACATTATGTGCAGTGTCATCATTTGAGAGTATTCACTACTGACTTCAGGTTCTTCAATGTATCCATACTCTAGGTAATCATAGGTGTAATTTACAAATTCTTCTGTGGGTTCGTCCATTGCTGTAATGACCTTTGAAAGCAGAGGTCCTGCAAGTAATGAAAAACAATGACAATAAGCAACTTATGTGGGGAGAGTTTTCAGTAAAGTTAGTTTATTAAAAAGCCTGAACTGTGTCTTTGTGGTATTCAGCAGAGTTTTTATTAGGTTTTACATTAAAACATCACATGAAGTTTTACTTCCACTTGTTTACACAAGCAGCACTTGTCAACTACTTCTACAAAAACAACATTTAAAAAGATGGTACCAGAGATAATGGTTTGTCATAATAATCCATAGTTTTATTATTATCGCTTCTCACCTACTGCTGATATAGCCTGTACACTTCTTTGGTGTCCTGGTGGCTGTTCCTCTAATAGTTACAAAACTAGATGAATTATATTGGGTGGGTCCTTATTCTGGAATAATGGTTCCAAAACAACGACCTAATGTTGGGAGTGCCCACACGCTTCACACAAACACACAACGTCAGGCATGGCTAAATCATGATAAGTACCTGCTTGTTTCTTCTGGGATTCAGTAAACTCTTGTTACATCAACACAGGATATCGGCAGGAAAACTGTCTCAGTTCCTTAAACGTGGTTTTGGGGTAACTGTAAACACACCCTAAGCAAAAAAGAAAAAAAACATTTTCATCAATTATTAGAATGTAAATATTTTTGTATGAAAATAACGTAAATGATTATATAGGCTATAGTAGTTATCCGTGGGCATATTCGATAGAGTAGCCTATATAAAATTATCAAAACTATAAGCGAACGATAAAAAAAGGCATCTGACATTTAGCGAATTCTATAGATTTTTTGTGCGTTATCCAACAGCCAACTGAGCCACATCCACATACCTTTCGGTCGCTGAAGAATCTCTCTTGCCAATAAATAAGTCCGAATAAGTTTCACTTAAACAAAAACAGGTGAAGTTGAAGTGTTAAATTGCCTTTATGGCAAATCAAATCCTAATTTCAATCTCGAATGTTATTATTCCGGTTAAAGTTTCGTTCACGTTATCCTAGACAAGCCTGTAACCTAGACAAGTCCGGTATAGATACTGAAATTCTGTTGCTTTCCAAGTGGGCGCGTCTACTGAAATTTACAGAAAGAAGAAAACGTTAGGTCCTGGTATATAAACACCCTTTTTTTATGAATATCATAGAATCGATTGATATAATTCTATTTAACTTAAAAAAAAATGCTTTCTGGGCGCCGGATTTGATTCACATAAACGTGCAATATTTTGGGGATTATCTAAATGTTTTTGTGATATAGGGTAACGCCTTATAACCGTCACTAACATCCCAGCGGAAAACAAAATAATGTCAGCATCTGGTGCACATATAGCCTACTGCCGGAGCAGACTTTTTATTTGAAAAACATATTTTCAAAAACATAAATCAGGTGTGCAAATACGAAACAGAAAAACAACAACGGAAAACCTAAACTATGTTTTAAAATATAAACTATATAAAAAAGAATCAATATAATTAAACCATACCCACATACTTTCCCACACATTGGTACTCAAACACGTCTTTGTGTTAGATCTGCCCTGAAGGCAGACATTCTTAAGATTGGCTTTTATTTTGAAGAAAAACAATCTGAGTTGGGCTTAACATCCTCCCAACATCACTCATGCTCAAAATCGTCTATAGTCGGTTTGATGGTTGGTGCAAACAGTCACACCAAAACTCTTCAGCATAACAAGCATTATTAACTTAAGATGGCAAGTTGGTCTTGTTTACGCTGCTGTAGTCTACATTAGCATTTTGGGGGCCCTAAACAAAAGTTGATTTGGAGGCTCACTAGCTGTCCAGGGCCCCCTGGCAGTCGGGGGCTCTAAGCGGCCGCTTATGTGGTTTATGCTTACGGCAGGCTTTGTTGTGCAGGATGTTGAGCAGGACGAAGGGGCGATGAGGATGGTGTGGCCTCTCCAGACAGACAGGAACTTGGCCAGGACGCCAGAATTCAACTCTAGCTGGAGGGACATTGAAACGCCCTGGATGTCTTGCGAATCCAATTATTATTATAATCCAATAACAAAAAGTATTCTTTCTGTGATGCTTATGCTAGAATGCAGGCTTGTCTGCACTGTTTGATTATGGGGGAGTGTTTTTAATGTTTTGTTTGAACAGCATTGAAGTCTTAAGATGTTGTACCAAAATAAATGAAGGGAACACAATATCACCATAGTATAACACCAAGAGAAAATCTACTTCAATCTGTTAATCCTACCGGACACAATCCGCTGTTTTATCAGGAGCATGCCCAGATGTACACACTACTGACATTATGAGTTACAGTGATGAAACTCACTAGTTGGAACAGTCTGTGATTTCAACTGTTTACTTTGATTTTCAGTCAGAGTTTGAATCCAGACCTAAAGCGGATAGTGATTTTGGTATTGACTGTTGTTTTTGTTATTTTGTTCTCAACAAATTCAATGTTTTGGGGATTATCTAAATGTTTTAGTGATATAGGGTAACGCCTTATAACCGTCACTAACATCCCAGCGGAAAACAAAATAATGTATGCATCTGGTGCACATATAGCCTACTGCTGCAGCTGACTTTTTATTTGAAAAACATTAAGGTAAAGTAGATGATTGCATAAATATTCACCCCCTTTAGGTCAGTATTTAGTAGATGCACCTTTGGCTGCAATCACAGCACTGAGCCTGTGTGGATATGTCTCAATCAGGCTGGCACGTCTGGAAACTGCAATTCTGGCCCATTCTTCCTTGAAAAACAGCTCAAGCTCTGTCAGGTTGCTCTGGGATTGGGTGTGAACAGCTCTTTAAATCCAGCCACAAATTCTCGATTGGATTTAGATCTGGGCTTTGACTTGGCCACTCCAGAACATTCATTTTGTTGTCTTTGAACCATTTATGTGTAGTTTCTGCTGTATATGTTTGGGGACGTTATCTTGCTGGAAAATAAATCTTCTCCCAAACCGTAGTTCTCTTGCAGACTGAGTCAGATTATCCTCAAGGATTTGGTGATATTTTTCTGCATTCATGTTCCCCTCTACCTTCACAAGCCATCCAGGGCCAGCTGCTGAGAAGCATCCCCAGAGCATGATGCTGCCACCACCATGCTTCACGGTGGAGATGGTGTGTTTGTGGTGATGTGCAGTGTTTGGTGTTCGCCAAACAGTGTCTAGTCTGATGGCCAAAAAGCTAAATTTGTCTCATCAGACCAAAGAACCTTCTTCCAATTGACCTTGGAGTCTCCCACATGCCTTTGGGCGATTTCATATGAGCTTCTTTTCAACAGTGGCTTTCTGTTTTCCGTCCATACAGCTTCGACTGGTGAATAAACCCGGGCAACAGTTGTTGTACGTACAGTCTCTCCCATCTGAGCCACTGTAGCTTTTAACTCCTTCAGAGTGGTCGTAGGTGTCTTGGTGGCCTCCCTCACCAGTCTTCTTCTTGCCTGTTCACTTAGTTTGTGAGGACGGCCAGCTCTAGGCAAATTTAAACAAGTCCATTTCTTAATGATGGATTTAACTGAACTCTGTGTGATGTCCAGTGAGTTGGAAATCTTTTTGTAGCCATCTCCTGACTTATACTTTTCAATTATATTTTCTCTGATTGGAGTGTTCTTTGGTCTTCATGTTGCAATCGTAGTAGGAATATTGATGAACCAGAGACTGGACCTCCCAGACACAGGTGTTTTTATACTGAAATCACTTGACACACATCAACTGCACTCAGGTGATCTACATTTCACTAATTGTGACACTGCTGGCATCTACTAGCTGGACCTCGGTTGAATTAGGTCAGTCACTTTAAAGGGGGTGAATATTTATGCAAACACGTATTTTACACTATATATTTTTAATTAATTGACATTAGTTCAGAAAAATCTTTTTTCACAGTGACATGAAATAAGCTTTTTTGCAAATTCTTGTCAAAAAAGACAAATTATATTGACCATGATTTCATGTACAAAAGCAACAAAAGGGGAAAACATCCAAGGGGGGGTGAATACTTTTTATATTATTTCAATTTAAAATAAAAATATAAAACCTGGCCAAAACAATAAAACTTTACTACATTGGCCAAAATAAATCTACCAAGACCACTGTCTATGAAGTGAACAGCAAATTGCAAATATTGATGTTGCAAATGCTGCCTTGTTCACACAATTTACTTAACACAATATACACAGTCAAGGCCAATGGCTTTCTTGCTGAGATCATTCTCAGACGAAAATGTTTGCTCTATTTAAAATATAAAATGTTTTTGGATGCTATCGTTCGATACATTTGCCATAGGTGCCAATGTTGAAGAACAGTTCACTACTGTAATCACTGTTTACACTGTCTGTAGCCTTCGTAAGCTTTAGTTGTTGTTGGTCCTGCTACTATATTAATTATACAATTAATGATCTGTCTTCTTCAGTTGTGTCAATTTAGTAATTTAAAAAAACTGTAACTCCTGGTAAATGGTAAGTTTAACCAATATAAGATGCAGCGTTACTGCTGCTTTAGCTGTTAAGCTACTGTAGGCTGGACGCAAATCTTTTAAGTATACAATGTACATCTATACTTCTGTTACAGTCAACTCGCCTATTAGTTGTGTCATTTGAAAAAACAACGGACAACAATTTTTTGTAATTAGGAAGACAATTAGGACAAGCAGTGATTTCTAGCCCTATATCACCCTATGAAATTGTCATCGAGATTGTGTGCTTTGTGCGGGTAGGGCACCCCTGGACCTAGAGTGGGGTTAATTCACCAGTTTGATACTGGGAGACTGAGGAAGGGACATATTTTAAGATGGACCAAAAACTTTTTCTATGTATCTTGCATGTTCTATGGCATGCATAGTGGACATATATTGACTTAACATAATGCATTTTGTGTTATTTATAAACCAATTAAATTCTGGTGGTTCTCTGTTAGTGTTGTTTTGTATTGCTATTACATTTATGTAATATTTATGTCTATGGCTACTGTCGTTTGTTTTTAACCAAAAATGGGTCGGGGACGTGTTGTGAGCCAAAGTTCCTGAATGTGCTGGTCTGACGTTTAAAAGAAACCAGACCGCTAAGTGTCAGATCCTAGTGACAAAACACAACATGGGGCGAGTTAGCGGTCGGAGGTAAGATGAGCGCTAAATGGTCTACAATCGCTGCAGTTTGCCATTATATTACTATTCCAGTCTCATTTCGTAAGTGAATAGGAGGAGGCATGGCATTGTTGAAAATAACTTAGTGGTAGGATTTTACACAGGATGTTTTAAATCTTTTGAATTTAAAATATAGTAATTGTAGAGTTAGAATGTAAGATCTCTCCACTAAATAAAACTATCACATTCATTTCTTATTTCATGGCAGATCTGCCTCGAAGACATGTTTGAGTCGGTTTGAGTAACTAAAACTCCCATAGTCTATGTAAGGTCTTAAATTGTACAGGACAGTGACTAGAGTTGTTTCAGCATGTATGAATGCTTTCCAAGTTATCCTCTGAATCGAATATAATGTTTTTAGAGCCCAGTTTTCTGGCCAGGCAGTCCTGAGGCATGGCCCAAGCAGTCCTACAGTTAAACAGGACACCAGAAAAGTTAGAGCAAGCATTCCTTAGATTCAAAGGGAAACCTTTTCATATTGACCCTTGTCCCACATCACATAATCGAATGCAACGTAAACAATTGGGACTTAAGACAGGACAGACTAAATCTAGTACCCCATCATAATAATAAAGCACACATCCTTTTAGCCATTTTCCTGTCCACTCTGCTTCAACGAAAACAAAGGCTTGTGGAATATGTACGTCTAGTTAAGCAAGTCTTTAACTACAGGGTGTATACTGCTCTAGATCAAATTAAGAGACCACTGCAATTCTTTTATTAAATTGGACCGTAGAAGGCTGGAGTAAGGTCACCTTTGATGAGTCCAGTTTTCCGCTTTGCCCAACATCTGGTCATCTAATGGTTAAACGTAGTCCGGGAGAGGCCTACAAGCCACAGTGTCTCGCACCCACTGTGAAATTTGGTGTAGGATTGGTGATGATCTGGGGGTGGCTGGAATTGGGCAGATTTGTCTTTGTGAAGGACGCATGAATCAAGCCACGTACAAGGTTGTCCTGGAAGAAAACATGCTTCTATCGCTCTGACAATGTTCCCTAACTCTGAGGATTGTTATTTCCAGCAGGGCAATGCTCCATGTCACACAGCCTGATTAATGAAGGTGTGTATGGAGGACCACCAGGTCATGGCCAGTCCAATCTCCAGACCCCCATTGAAAAGCTCTGGATTATGATCAAGCGTAAGATAGATGGTCACAAGCCATCGAACAAAGCCACGCTACGTGAATTTTTGCACCAGGAGTGGCATAAGGTCACCCAACATCGGTGTGAAAGACTGGTGGAGAGCTTGCCAAGTCGGATGAAAGCTGGGATTGAAAAGCAGGGTCATTCCACCATATATAGATTTTTTCTTCCTCACTTAAAACATTACTATTGTGTTTTTTAAAAATGAATAGGAATTTATTTGCTTTGTATTATTGGAGATCTGACTATACTGCATAATCTTCTGCAAATAAATGCTCTAAATTGTAATATTTTTGGGGGGGAGAAATGTTGTCAGTAGCTTATAGAATAAAACAAAAATATTCATTTTACCCAAACACATACCTATAAATATTAAAACCAGAGGAACTGATAATTTTGCAGTGCTGTATATGTTGGTGTTTCACATAATATAGGATAACTTCAATGATGGCTATAGAGAAAGTATAATCAATAACACATACTAGTCAGGAAGTCTAACCCAGGTCTTCCGGAAACCTTGATATTGCATTATTTAGTTGTTTTACAATCACTTATGTAAAAATCCAGCCATTACATATAGTGGTTTACTATTGTTAATAACGTACCCAAGATGAGTCAAGGGGGGAAATTCTATTGTTTATGGTGTAAGTGTAGACAAAAGCAGTTTTGTTTTTCACTTTTTTACCCTCTCTCTCTGCGAGATAGCTAAACCGGCCTGTCTCTTCGTCTTTGCCAAATGACCCAAAGTCACCATCCTACTGCGGTCCATTTAGCCCTGAGGGAGAATCTGTCAGATCCAGAGAGAGAAAGAGAGAGAGGCTCATTCATAGATTTGATAAAGAGGCCTACCAGTCGTGCCAGGCAGACATCCATGAGTATTCCTGCCAAACCTTCTCCAGGAGGGGGCTAAGTGCTGAGGGGGGCCTTACTGCAAAGATAGACGCTAACAGCCCAAAGACTCCAAATGCAGAGACAGTATCCTGAAAAGAGATGATAGAACCTACATTTACACACTAGTGGTGAGCGCAAGCATTTGGCTTCCTTCTGTTGACTTGACACCTATAGTCTTGTATTACCAGACTATCGAGATCTACGCCCACGAGCTAGGAGTTTGGCATCAGCAAATCCCCTGTGGGCAGAATCTATATCATACAGTGAAGCTTGCTGATTTTGCGAGATTTATTCAGAGAGGAATCATCTATGTGGCTACCAGCCCGCAAGAACTGATACTGCAAAAAGTCTGTCTATGACCACTGCTTTGGAAACCTACGGCCCTTGCTTGTGGGCAGATGTGTTCATGTTTTACAAACCTACTCTGAAGGCCTATCCAAAATAAGTGGGACTGGTTTTGCAATACATGTCTTTTTTCTACTCTTTTGTTGCCCAACTCTGGCATTGAATCTTATGAGTCCCCTTTTTCTTCAGTGAAACGTTGAGTTGTCTTGCGAATTTAAGGTTCATGAATCTTGAAAACACATCCATCCAGGCCAACACTTAGATTTACTTGTACATGTATACTTTAGCAAAGCAGACATTGACCTGTAATTCCACTAGCTCCATCAAACAGATCCAAGCCATTTATACATTGATCAGTGAAACAAACTCCCGCTAGTTTTTAAGAAGGGATTATGTTGTTATGGGGTTAAATCATCTGACCAGTAACCAACATGTTGCCACAACAAATCTCATAATCAGGAACTTTCTGTTCTTATGCAAGACAATCATATTTGCACTCTGGATAAGAGCACTGGCTAAATATGTAATATGTAATGCAAGGGGATATTTTTTTTTCAAAAAACATGAAAAAATAAATAATTGTCATAAAAAAATAAATATCCAACTGGTATGACATATTATTGTGAGATTGCACATAATAGTCACCCATAGTAAGTAGAATCCTACAGGATATTTTGTCATAGTGTTTCGGGCGGGGCTTTGTTATACAACCCTGGTGTCACCAAAGGACAAAGTTGCGTAATGCTAAGAAAAAATATATTTTGTTAATTGGCAACAGTTTAGTAACATGATTGGGTAGAAAAAGAGAATCCCAGAGAGGATGAGTCTTTCCGAAGTAAAGATGGGGAGGTGTTCACAACTCTGGGAAAGACTGCACAGGCAAGTAGTGCAACAATTTAAGAATAATGTTTCTGAACGTACAATTGCAGAGTTTGGGGACCTCATCATCTACAGTACATAATATTATTCAAATCCTGAGAAATCTATGTATGCAAGGGACCAGGCCAAAACCAATATGTTATGGCTGTGATCTTCAGGCCCTCAGGCAGCAATGCATTAAAAACAGATACAATTCTGTAGAGGAAATAACTGCATGGGCTCAGGAACAAAGAATGTCAATGCAAGTTAAAACGCTATCATGTAAAGAAAAAAACATACATAAACAAGATCCAATAACGCTGATACCTTCTCTGGGCCCAAGCTCATTTAAAATGGACTGAGACAAAGTGGACAACTGGGACTATCCAGATTTTAAGAGCACACAGTTTAAAAGCCAGCATATGTGATGGTATAGGGGTGCATTAGTGCACATGGCATGGATAAATAGCACATCTGTGAAGGCACCATTAATGCTGAACAATATATTCAGGTTTTGAAGCAACATGCTGCCATAAATATGACAAAAGAGATCTGGAAATATTGAGCAGCTGTAATCCTATATCAAGCAAGAATGGAAAAACATTTACATTTTAAAACTACAGAAATTGGTCTTCTTAGTTCACAGACTCTTTTTGTTGAAATTAGAGGTAATGCAACATGGTGGTAACACTGTTTCAACATTTGATGTGTACTATTTTTAATCAAATATAGGGATAGATGATTTGCAAATCATTGCATTTGGTTAGTATTTAAATTTTACTCAGGGTCCCAACGTCTTTTTTGAAACGGGGTTGTAGACTGTTTATAGGAACCAATCCTATAAGATTTCTACTAAACTTAAGTTTCCCGTCTTTCCGTTTTACCAGAGCTTTAATGTCAAAGCAATGACCACCATATCCCAAAATGGCTCATCATATAGGCTGACTATGCACTGAGAATCAAGAAATATATAGCCCAGGAAAGGGGAGACTTTCTAACAGATGATCCGGCTCTCTTTCTTCTGAAAAGCACCTGCACGCACTTTAATGCACGGCCACGAGCCCGTGTTATTTGCTCGTGTACAACGGTGGACTTGTCTTGAATTGAGGCAAAGACGGCACTTGCGCGGATGCTGCATCAGGAGGAGTCTGATCGTTTATTTCGTGTGGCTGGCCACCGCCTTCCATTCGTCCCCCGCCCGT
The DNA here is from genome assembly GCA_016801125.1 of Novumbra hubbsi. NCBI lineage: Eukaryota > Metazoa > Chordata > Actinopteri > Esociformes > Umbridae > Novumbra > Novumbra hubbsi. The sequence goes on along the minus strand of JACXGK010003912.1, from coordinate 3,757 downwards.
TGCTGCAGGAGTCCTCTCCCCCACTGACTGGATACATGAAGAATTTCCTGTAAACGGCATATCCACGGCAATAATGGGCCGCAAGCTAATTACAGCGTTGATGTGTTGATATACATATATTTAAAATATCAAATATGAATCATGCATTTGATATTTCTGGCAAATTTGCTCGTGAGCATACTTGCGTCCTGGCTCCAACCATCCATAGCGTCAATTGGTATGTACTGCATGTTCTTAGCCCCATCCTTTCGTGATCATAACGGATCAGTAACATTTAATGAGTAGAGTGCTTCTTTGTGTCATTCTCTGATAGATATGATTGCTAGATTTTCGCGCTATGCTGTTTCTAATTTGGGTCGGATCTGTGTGTGGAGGACAATTTATTATGCTGAGTCCTTAAATAATGGTGAAAGAGAGGGCAGACAGACAAACAGAAAGCATCTTAGCATATATATATATATATAGAGAGATATAGATTTTTATATATATATATATAACATTTACTCCTTAAAACTGTACCATCTAGTTAAGTTATTGGTACCTCAGTGAATATTGAAACATTAAAATTGCTGTTGCTTGAGACATTATTTTGGTTTGTCACAAACCAGACATTGACCTCATCCACTCAACCGTTTTTTATATTAAGATATACAGATTATACATTGGACCGTGCTATATCCATTGTTAGAATAGTATTATGTGAAACATAAACGGGGCTACCCAGTCAAGCCTAGTAGACTTATCAATTGTATAATCTTGATCAAGTCAAGATTCATGTGAAGAGCATATATTATTTTATTGTAAACTTTCATTTGGCAATCCCCATGTAGACTTTTTAAGAAGACCTTGAAAACTGAATGTCATAGTTTACCGTCATACAAAACATTATATAGCCCCACTCCCCCTCAGCTGTGTCCTGGAGTCATGAGCACTTCCTGCAGTAGAAGCAATCGCTCATGTGATTAAATTATGATTGATAGGCCTCCTTATGTCCTGTGAGGAGTACAGACTAACTGTCGCGCGTGTGCGGTGGTGGGGTGTCTCTCCTCTGCAGTTTCTCATGGAGGAGAGGATGAGGGGCTTCACAGGGACGAGGCCAGCGCCGCACCGGCCACTGACAACACAAGTCACCACAAAGCCGAGCATGCGATCACATACCCCTCCCGACTCATCTACTACTTGAACGAGGACTCGGAGAGCACTTACCACGACCTGGACACCCGCGCTAGGAATCAGCCCAGCGAGGGTCACGATCAGGTAGGCTGGTCATCACGTTAAAGCCTCGGGTTACAGTGGTGTCTGTCAATAGACGCACTCCATGTTTGAAACCCCGGATGAAGTCAGTGGGTGAATTGGATTAGTCGGAAGACAATACCGGTCTCACTGTATTTTCCCTTCCCCTGTCGTATTAGGAAGGCCACGCTCTATTTGACTTGACACGCAGGAGAGTTGTTAATCTGAGCGTGGGAGTGGAGTTGGCACGCAATTCCTTATCATTACAGTTACATTTTCTCGTAACCATAATCATACTTGGAATTTGTATTGCTCCATAACTACTCAGATTATTTCTCTTGAGGACAACCATGCTCAGGGTCCATGCAGTTTTAGTGGGAAATCTCCCAGTGACTGAAAACACTGACCTGTCATGCTGATTTTGTGTCTTGTGTAGGCAGTCCACCTTGCACAAGCCAGTTTCCAGTTAGAGGCCTTTGGATCCAGATTTGTACTGGACCTGACGTTAAACAAGTAAGTGCTGTTATCTTATTTATACAGTTCTGCTATTAGTCGATATGTTGTGGTCGGCAAACTGAGATTTCAGCTGATGAAATAGGTAATGATTAGGAGGATTTCGTGTTGGTTTTTCTCATTGTCTACGGCATATTTTATTTTGTGTATTTCACATTTGTAGGCATGTGTACATATATTGTGTATTTCATTGTGTTCATGCAGGGCTTCTCTGCAAAAGACATTCAGTCTGAGCATGACTATGCTTTAAGCAAGTTTATATAAAGAAGAGGTAATAGGGATGATGGCCATTTAGGCGTTACCCTGCTTCTGGGTTTTTGTGGTTTACCACTGAGAGGTCTTTTCATATGAAAGACATTTTCAAATGAAGAGACATTCTTTTGAACAGCCTTCCATTTTGATCCAGATCCAACGTGTGGAACACATGCAACTCCGGTTTCTGTTGTCAAGGTCACGGTGGCAACCGTAGCCACATTCTGCCAAGGCAGCCGGGATCCTCCCTGTTTCGGAGAGCACCATGTTGGGCTGGCCGGGGCTTCTTTAAATCAGTAGTGACAGGCCTCTAGGATTCCTGCCTCTATGAGTTCTAGGTGACTTTGCTCACCAGCACTGAGGTTTATTACAATGTCAGGTCAATGATTGATGCCGGGCTTCCACACAGAATATAGACTATGTGCGGTGATGATTGAACATGTAATCCGGAGAGGGACTGCATGTTGGTCTCACCTCGTGTTCGGTCCACCATCAGTCTTGTCTGAGCTCTGACAAACATAAGGTCTTACGACCTGGAACGTGTGTTAGGTTCTGAGCTGATTATCACATCCTGACGCTAACAAAACAGCCAAAATGGTGGGGCACGTAGAAACATGGCAGCCATTGACCTCTAAAGGTGTCGCGGCACTGTGACCGTGTGCCGGATGGATGTGGAGACGGGACGCTGTCGGAGGAGGAGGGGGAGGGCGGGGTGTCTGTTCTTGATTGCCAGATGTTGGCGTCCTGATTGGACAGATTTCACCATGGGCGTGTGATCCGTAATCGCTGTCCTTCCAGAGGGAATCGGGATTGTCCTAGCTAATAGCCATGTAACCTACGGCCTGGCAGCTGGCTGTATAGATCAGCACCTAGCCATCACATGCTTACAGACACACACACACACAGCATGTGGATACATGACGTTTGGTGCCCTGTCCTTGACCCAGGAACTTCATTGTCTTCCGCCCTCGTCAAATGAGCAAGTGTTTTGCTAATACTCTCAGTATCAACTCTAACGACGCCACAAACAGGCTTTGAACCATAGCACTTAATCAAGAGCAAAACATATGCGTTTCATTATTAGAGCCTGAACTGCGGAGGAAACCTTACTGAAGCTGTGCCTTGCGTTTGGATACGGTGTTGTTTTCATTGTCTGGTAGTGTTATGTAGCCCAGCTTTCTTTGGTGCGCTTCTTTCTTCTCTGTGGATGAATTGTGCTCACTGTTTCAGCTGCGACAGTGTTGGTCTAAATATAGATAGGTCTGCAACTTCTAGCCCCGGCTCTCGGCACCTGGAGAACATCCTTTCAGCATTGTGGCGTTCGCTACCCTTAATGGAGGATGGTGTTTCATTGTCATTCCAGTGTAAAACTGATATTGTTCTCATAGCAAACCTCTGCAGATGGTCTAATGTATATTAGATCCCTAACATTCAGTGTGTCTCGGTCTGAGCTGCAGTATTCTACAGTATTGTGTTGTCCTTCCTCTTTCTGAGGGTTATCATGGGCCCGGGTTGTAGCAATAACAGCATCAAGTGTCAGCTTGGGATTTAGGCAGAAGCTAGTCCTGCACCAGACCTCAAAACCCCTGTAGTTTCTGGTCCTGCACCAGACCTCAAAACCCCTGTAGTTTCTGGTCCTGCACCAGACCTCAAAACCCCTGTAGTTTCTGGTCCTGCACCAGACCTCAAAACCCCTGTAGTTTCTGGTCCTGCACCAGACCTCAAAACCCCTGTAGTTTCTGGTCCTGCACCAGACCTC
>JACXGK010003911.1:11029-41677 GCA_016801125.1 Novumbra hubbsi | reverse complement strand
CTTTGTTTAATCCTATGTCGAGTGGATACGCTACATGTTCTTTGTAAGCTATTTAAGTTCTGTTTTGTTGTTTATCACAGCACCTTTACTTTTGACGTTTACAGTTCGTGTTAGTGTGTCTTTTTGTTCATTGGATTAAATCACCTTTTACTTTACAAAATGTCCGCTTTTGGTTCCGCCGCACAACAACACCGTGACATCAGCAACACTCAGCAACTGATAACTTAGACCTTTTTTTCTTTTAGCATGCAATAACACACCAAATAATTAATCTTTAAAAACCAATATTATTCTTTTTCAAACTTGGGTCATTGGCTTGAACAAATAAAAATGCCAATATTAGAAATGTACATACAAAGTACAAACTGTAGAAGACGTCGAAGCATAAAATTCTTGTGTACACTAACTTGTTGATTTCTAAACATGAAATATAATAGTAAAAAAAAACAAAGTTAAGAGATCTAGTTTGTATGTATGCATATTCTTTGATTATTTCTGTTTATGTTGCAATGGCCATACATAAAAACACTCGTGCTAAAGGAACAAACCATTAGAATGTGTGATGTTTAATATGACAAACATCTCACAAGTTGACTGCAACTCTGGAACTCTAAACAAACCATGTGTGTCTATTTCTCTTCAAATCTTGTACTTCACCTTTCCAGTTTCAGTTATGACGCAGATATGCTGGAGGGAGAGAAAGAATTTTCCCCTGTCAGTTTGATGATGAATTGACGAGAAACACTGCTTTTTACAGACATTTTTTTAAAGGTTTAACGTTTAAACCAAAGTAATACATTTTAACTCAATGATATTGATTTACTGTGGACAGGGTTCTTGCACCATTTTTTATATCATATTCAAATATAATATCATCTGAGAAGAGCAGATGAAGAACGTTATTTTTTAATAATCGGTAAGTAAAACATCTTTGTTTAATTTTAGTACTGTTATTAAGTGGCTCCTTCACAGTAATGTCTTCATTAAGGATGAATTCAGACATTAAAAAAAACATACTTTTCTTATTATTTCAATTCTCATGACACAATGGACACATGCGTCGGCCGTCAAGAATTCAACCTCAGCGTTTTACGAAGCTTGGATCCGAATGTAAGAGTATCATCTAGAAAAGTTCACATGGTGTTTACTGTATAAACTCGGGAACATAAGGATTCCCGCTGGTCCTTAGAAAGTCTTAAAATATCCTAAATGTATATATCTAAATAAAAGACATTGAGAAGTCTTACATTGTATTATTTAGCCTTTGAAAAGTCCTAGAAAGTATTTACGATCTGTTAGCAATGCACAGAGGTGATGCAAAAATAATGTGTGGTTTGTTAACGGATTATTGATACGGTCGCGCACATCAATAATCCGAAATAGAGGAACCACAATTTCATTCAGAATGTTCAATGGCTACTTGACACTCCTGATTAGAAACAACAGCTAAACTAGTTGTTCGATAGTTAAGATAGTTAATACCAAGATAGGTAATTTGGCTAGCAACATTTTTAGAGCTTGGCTGTTAAGTGTCCCAAAGGTACAGAGGGAAAGTAGTTGGACAACAACAACTTTGCTTCATGGTTGAAATCTGTTGAAGGGAAAGAAAATGAAGACCATTGTGTTTTTTGCAAGAAGTTTTTAAAACTTGGCACAATGGGAAATCAATTTGTGGAATCCCATATGAAGAATAAGAAACACAATAACAACAAAAATGCAGCGAAATGTCTCAGACGTTTCGCAGTTCTTTTTGGTCGTACAGCAGATGACTGTCCTGCGAAGTACAGCCAGTGATGTTATTGTTAGCAGTTGGCTTCAGTCGAATTGTTGTCCTTATGCCTATTTTGGATGGGGTGTTGTTGTTGGTCTTAAATTGGTCCTAAACTGAATTAGAAGTGTTATTAAAAATGTTACATGCTGAAACCTGCGGAATATTCTCCTTTGGAAGAATATCACCTGTGGAAACATTTATTTTAAAAATGTTCATTTCACTGAGGTATACACTGGGAATGCTTTGTTATCGCAGTGGTTTTTCATTTACAAGAGGGATGTTCCACTTTCCTACTTCCCCTGAAAGCAACTTCGCGTCCAGCGTCCAGCGTCCAGAAAACTTTTCAATACAGATGGCTTTGTTGACATGATTACAATACAACATTGTCAAAGCTGTTTATTAAGATTAGAATTTTAAATTGCTATCCGTTTCTGATTGGCTGCTGTTGCCTAGTTTAAGTTGGAACACCTATAAATATAATTTATATTCACATAGATTTTTTGGTCCCTGAGAAACTAATCAATCTGTTTGTCATTCAATGATGTGCTTTTCTGATAACAACAATAATAATCATCATAACAATCATAATAATAATCATTAATGTTCAGGGCAATTTCATGGCAGTTTAAGCAAGAAAAAGGTATTTGATTGACTTAGCTACTAACTCTTGCATACTCAAAGAGCTCATTAAAAGTAAAGTCAAGTGTAGTTGAAAGGGAAAAATGCGCTCAAGCCTTACGTTCAGGTCACGGAAATATTCATTGTAATCCAAGGCATAACCCACAACAAAACGGTTTGGAATTTCAAAACCCACATCTGTTGAGATAAACAAGACACACATAATTAGATATGCTGAATACTAAATATCCTAACCATAACCTGTCCTGAATAAACCATTGATTCAAACAAATGCCAGTATCAGAGCTGAAAAATAACAGAAATTAAAAGAAACAAAAACAATCCCCCAAAACTGCTTTGTAATATATGCTACATTCAAAGTACAATATTTAGGATTTTGAGCACTTATCTTTATATTTAGATATAATCAATGAATAGGGATCAGTGAATTAACAACTGAGGAATCAACATGTGTTTTTATAGATGGGTCTCTTTAAGTTTAAAATGGAGGACATCGTAACATTAAGAGAAAACAATAACCATAAGTGCTGTTGATGCCCCTACAGGCGTTTCCAGATCTAGTTAAAATTGAAAGCACATAGTTTCTTGGCCAGAGCTACGGAAAAACAATAGCAAATTAAACTGAAAGAAAGTGACCAGACCCACGAACAACCACTTTTGCACCGAAATACAAGCTATCTTTTAAATGATTCTCTTCTCTGGTCATCAACCCATGTCTGTAAGTTAGACTCAGGCTGTCATTAGCAAGTACTGGGTTTATTGCAAATAAGTAAGTAGTATAATGTATGCAGGCTCAAGGCTGTAGACATTTAACTGAATTTCCCATCCCAGTCTAGGAGGTGCATTTCCCGAAACTACGTATGGCAGCTTTATATATAAAGTGTTTAAAATAGAATCTCATTCAGTTTTTAGACCAACCTGGACTTTATACTGCAAGATGACCAACATGACATTGTTACTATTAATCTTGATATCTTTATCAATGTAGGATGAGTGAATGAAACCCTGTATGACATTTTATATGGTATTAAATAGAGACACTTACAGTCTGGAAGGCTTCCAACCACATTAGAGACTCGTTTCACCAACAGACTGAAATCAACATGACATTGCAACCATTAATCCCCAATCTCCCAAATAATTTTCTAACAAACAAACCACACAGCAGAGTTTGAAATGGTTCTCAATGATAACAATTAACAGGGATAAACAAGTTTAACTAATGCAAAGTGATAGGGTTCCTCTCAAAATTTAATTGAGAACATCACTGAGAATGTATAAAGGATGGATCGTTAGGAAAGTGTTAATGCAGGATAAGAAACCTTTGATGTTACCCATAAACAAAATGTATAAAAATACAGACAAGAAAACATGCTTCAACAATAAAAAGCCTGTATCGAAAGGTTGATAGGAAACTTCCAGTATTGACTTTGGTTTCTGGAAATTAGGTTTCTGGAAATACATTTTTTGAACAGTTCAACATTTGCTTTTTTTTGGTCATAATCGAAACCGCTTTGTTTGTTGAAAACCCAACACTGCCTACCATCAAAATAACCTGTTCCCAACAGTCAAGCATGAAGGTGGGAATTTCAAGTTCTGGGGCTACTTTTCCATCTCTGGTCCTGGTCAACTGCCCCGTATTTCGGCACATGAATTAAATAAACAATTATAATCTTATAGCTTAATCTTATAATAAGCTTATCATTTGTGTCCTTTATTTGGAATGTTTTAATTTCAAATTGAGGTTTAATAAGGATTATTTTTTTTTTAATCTTTATATTTCTAAGAAAAATAACGACCATCCCTGTAAGGTTCACATACCTTCAAGTGGCACTGTTTAATTCCTGTTACTGTGTTTTTCTACCTCAAGCCTAGTATATTTCCTATTGCTGTTCATCTCTTATTATTTTTATACTTTTAATATGAAATTTTATCCTAAAATTAATGGTGGTCCTCTAGAGCTTTTACCAGTAATTCAGTCCATCGAGACAACATTTTTAGGAATCGCTTCCTTATATAATTCTAAATCAAAAATATAATTTGGAGAGTTCATAGATTGATACACTCAAATCATGCAACACATACAATAAAATCAATACGAGTGTAAGGTCACAGTAGACTGACTCACCTTGCGACCTTAACCATCTTGGGTTCAAAGGACCCTACATGCTTTAGGAGGGCCTTCATGGTCTTTCCTGTATCAACTATGGCCTATGGAGAAATAGTGGGAGAGGGTCATGAATTCAGACTGCACTCAATAAAATGCCTGTTTAATGTTGCAATTTACACTATTCTCGAATCGCTTGCCATTTCAATGATACTGTATAAATAGAGGCTTGATTATCACAAGATTGGATAAGAAGAAATGCAAGAAATGTACTTGCATTTAGATCTTTTCATATGCATGAGGGAAGATGGCAAAAGCGTAGACACATAACAGATATATATCAGCAGTCAAACATTATCACACACCCCACTCATTCAACGCTATTTGTTAATTTTTATTATTTACCACATTACCCTGCCGTGCCCAGCCGAGACGCCGCCCCTACCGTGCCCAGCTGAGACGCCGCCCCTGCCGTGCCCAGCTGAGACGCCGCCCCTGCCGTGCCCAGCTGAGACGCCGCCCCTGCCGTGCCCAACTGAGAGGCCGCCCCTGCCGTGCCCAGCTGAGACGCCGCCCCTGCCGTGCCCAGCTGAGACGCCGCCCCTGCCGTGCCCAACTGAGAGGCCGCCCCTGCCGTGCCCAGCTGAGACGCCGCCCCTGCCGTGCCCAACTGAGAGGCCGCCCCTGCCGTGCCCAGCTGAGACGCCGCCCCTGCCGTGCCCAGCTGAGACGCCGCCCCTAAAGTGGAAAATAGTAAAAATAAAGAAAGAAATACCCTTAAATGAGTAGATATGTCCAAACATTTTACTAGTACTGTATATACGTATACCCTGCTCTAACAAGATAAGGGAATATGATTCAAATTTATGTGAATCACTGACACCTGTTTTAGTGCAAATGAAAGTGGCAACAGGCGCACTGGAGAGGCAACAGCAAGACAACACACAAAAAGGGATGGTATTGCAGGTGGTGGCCACAGACAATTGCTCTTTCCATATCCTTCCTGACTGACTCTTCTCTAGTTTTACGTTTTGCTAGTGTCCTTGTCAATACTAGTATCATCATCAGAGGTGGTACCTGCAGCCCATTCAGGTTGCACAGGTATTCCAGCTCCACAAGGAAGGCACATCCATACGTGCCACCGCAAGAAGGTTTGCTGAGTCTCCCAGTTCAGTCTCAAGAGCATGGAGGAGATATCAGGAGACCGGCAATTACAAGAGGAGAGCTGGACAGGGTTGTAGAAGCCAGCAGGACTGGTATCAGCCCTACCAAAAGACCGCCAGGAGGCTACTGGTGTGCATGTTTCTGACTAAACTGTCAGAAACAGACTCCATTAGGGGGGCATAGGGGCCCCACATTCTCTCAGCCCAGCACCATGTAGCTCGATTGGCATTTGCCAGAGAACACCAGAATTGGCATTGGCACCCCATTCTCTTCTCAGATGAGAGCAGGTTCACACTGAGAACATGTGACAGACGTGAACGAGTCTTGAGACGCTGTGGTGAATGTTATGCTGCCTGCAACATCATCCAGCATGACCAGTTTGGCTGTGGGTCAGTGATGGTCTGGGTATGCATATGCTTAGTTGCACAGACCAACATGTGCTAGCCAACGGTACCCTGACTGCTATTAGGTACCGGGATGAAATCCTCAGACCCATTGTCCAACCTTTCGGAATCTTATGAAAATGTTGCTGGTGCAGTGGGCAGTTCCTGGATGACAAAGATGCCAGGCATTCACACAAGTTGGAACAAACTGTGATTTCATTAGTTTATTTAGATTTTTTGTGAGTTTGAATTCAGCCCTCAACAGGTTGGTGATTCTGTTATATGATGCTGTTATATCATCTTGTTCTCAACAAGTACAGTGAAGATTTTGATCTTTAATGTATGATTAAGTGTTTTTTTAGAGTACTTTATATACAGCTGTGCTCAAAAGTGTGCATACCCTTGGAGAATTGTTAATTTATGTACCATATTTAAAGAAAACATGAGTGAGCCGGCAAAACACATTTCTTTTATTTCTTATGGGATTCATATTCGACTGTCGGTCATAACAGAATGGCACAATCATAAAACAAAACATGGCAATGAAGAAATTAAATGACCCCTGTTCAAAAGTGTGCATAATCTTCGTTGTTAATACTGTGTATTGCCCCCATTAGCATCAATGACAGCATCCAGTTTTTTTGTATTAGTTTTCTATGAGGCCCCAAATTATTGCAGATGGCATTGCTGCCCATTTGTCTTGGCAAAATGCCTCCAGGTCATGCAGTTTTGGTCATTGCATGAATCGCACATTTGAGATCTCCCCAGACTGGCTCGTGGATTTTATGGTCAGAAGACTGCTGGCACTTCAGAACCTCCAATTTTTTCATCTGCTGTAACCACTGGAGGGTCAACTTGGCCTTGTGCTTAGGGTCATTGTCGTGCTGGTAAGTCCTAGAGCGTCTCATGCACAGCTTTCGTGCAGAAGAATGCAAATTGTCTGCCAGTATTTTATGAAAACATGCTGCATCCATCTTGCCATACATTTTCACAAGATTCCGTGCCTTTAGCGCTCACACACCCCAAAAAGCCACCACCATGTGTCACAGTGGGGATGGTATTCTTTTCATTACAGGCCTTGTTAACCCCTCTCCAAACATAGCGCTTATGGTTGTGACCATAAAGCACTATTTTGATCTCTGCGAGGCGTGTCAAGGTGTTCTTGAAAATATTGTAAGCATTTTTGTAGCATTGGCACAGTAAAGGCTTTTTTCTGGAAACGGGACCATGCAGCTCATTTTTGTTCAAGTATCGTTGTATTGGCTCTTTGAAACAACCACACCATCTTTATCGAAAGCAGCCTGTATCTCTCCTGAGGTTACCTGTGGGTTTTTCTGTGTATCCCGAACAGTTCTTCTGGCAGTTGTGGCTGAATTATTTCTTGGTCTAACTGACCTTGGCTTGGTACCAAGAGATCCCAGAATTTTCCACAATACAGTGATGGAACAGTACTGACTATCACGAAGAACCAGCAGAGTCGGGCCGGGGGAAACCCAAACGCATGACGAGGAGTGCAGTTGAAGGAGGAGAGAACAACAAACGACTATGGGGAGAAAAAACAAGCGGGTAGGGGGAAAACACTGGGCAGGAAAAGACAACGAGGGGCATGTAAGCAGAACGGGATTCCAAATCGGTAGTAATATGGGAAAGGATAAGGGTAAGGGTAAGGAAAGCAACTGGAAAAACAGAATACTTGGGCCAGACTAGTTCGGGGCTGTGACACTGACTGGAAATTTCAAGGATTTGTATATATTCTTTTATCCTTTTCCATCTTTAGAAAGTTCCATTACCTTGTTACACAGGTCTTTTGACAGTTCTTTTCTGCTCCCCATGGCTCAGTATCTAGCCTGCTCAGTGCATCCACATGAGCTTACAAACTAATTGACTATTTATACACAGACACTAATTGAAATTTATAAAGCGACAGGTGTGTGAAATTAACCTTTAATTGTCATTTCAACCTGTGTGTGTCACCTTGTGTGTCTGTAACAAGGCCAAACAATCAAGGTTATGTAAACTTTTGATCAGGGTCATTTGGGTGATTTCTGTCATCATTATGATATAAAAAGAAGCCAAACAACTATCTGATAATACATGGCTTCCTATGAATACTATTTTTAACAATTTCTTCTTTTTCTTTCATTATTAGTCATATTTTCCAAATCAATGCCAAAATGTCAAAATTTCTGTCAGGGTAAACTTTTGAGCACAACTGTACATAATATATTCAATATGAAATAAGTTTGAATAATTTTAATTTTCCAGGACCATGAGAGGAGGCACTTACCTCCACAATCAAGACATTCTTTGTGCCATGTAAAAAAAACAAAAAGAAGAGAAACATAATCAACTGTAATATAACAACTCCCACACAAACAGAGAAAAAACTTTGTGTCTGACCTGAAACATTTTCCACTGTTGATTACTGTTACAAATGTAGATCTTATTTTTGTTCTAAAAGATACAAAGACACCCCAATGTACTTTATAATGCATAATTGTTCCTTAACCTCAGCCAAAGTGATTTCTAAATGTCTTAGGCTGTACAGAGAGTTCAAGTTGGACAGTTTCTATGGTGCAGGGGTTTAAAGGACAGCTTTTTTGCCTTGGCTGTGTAAAAGGCTCTTTGTGTGGCTGGTGTAGTGTATCTAGGGTTCAAGGCAAGTGCTCTGAGAGAATGCAGGCCGGATGCCAATGTTCTGGGCTTAAATAATACACCTGAACCATGTTACATAACACTTTTAACGGGGAGAAGAGAGAACATGGAATCCGTGATCACAACTAACATTTTTTGCCACATTCCAAAGATGTGCACGAAACTGTCAATATGTTTTAAATATAGATACCATTCCCTTCAAGAATGTTACAGATTTAAAAAACACCATCATCCTCTCTGAGATGATGATTTAGTGTTTTGTTGCACCATGTATGTGCATCCTTCTTCTCTCCTTCACTACTCCCACAAGGCATTTGCTCTTGATCTGCCATCCTAATCCTGAAATCCTAAAATAATTCCTGTACATACCTGCCAACTGTTGATGACGTCCTGGGAAAGGAGGTAGGACATTGACCTTTGCAGAGGTTACTGCTAAATGTAATTATTTTATCTACTTTTGATCCTGTCCATACAGCCTCTACAGTTACATGAATTAACTTGCAAACTTCAGAACCGGCAGCCATTAGCATGGCCTTATTCTGGAACGTTTGAGTAATGTAAATGGCTAGGTACTGGCATTCAGTGTGACAACCATCATATAGTGTGGCTATGGTTTTGCCACAAAACATGAACATTTCCTAAACCTTGCAACAAAACCTTCCACAAAACATAAGGGACACAATCGGAAAACAAGATGCCCATGGGCCAAAACCAACACACTGATAACCCTGAATGCCGTTGGGCAGGGCACTTGTCCCTAATAATATCCACTTATGAATTAGTACATCAGCATCCCAAAGACTGGTACAATGTTGCTCTGCTATACTAGGAGAAGACATGATGATGAGGTGGTGGCCACTTAGACAAAATTGATGTTCTTGACTTGAGTAAGCTTATTGTCTTAGACTACTCTAAGATCTATGAATGCTTAATACTTCTCGGAAATGTTTGAAGAATATAAACCAAGCAGGCCTCTAAGATCTATTAATTCAGGTTAGTTAGTAGAGGCCAGTGTCCAAACTAAACATGACAAAGCGGCATTTAGTAGCAGTGCGGCACACAACTGGAACAAGCAACCAGAGGATCTTAGACATGCCCCAAACCTATCAATTTTCAAATCTGGTTTAAAACACTCCTGTTTTCACATGCATATGACTGAGGGCTTGACCTCACTATGTGCCCTATAGCTTTATTAGCTACTTTAAAAACCACATGGAATCCTTTAAAGTCTTTCTTAATTTTGTTTAACCTTTTATCTCTTTATTTTTTTATTTTAATCTGTAGACGTTAAATTGTTCCATATCTGTTTTAATCAAACTGTTTACATTTTATTTCTCTTTTAATGTCCATACTCTCTTATGTAAAGCGCATTGCATTGCTTCTATGTATGAATTGTGTTATATAAATAAACTTGATTGATTGATATTCCTGCAGACCTCCTACCCTAAGCAAATAGAAATCAGAATTTAAGTTTTTATTCGTTTTTCCTCCAAGGAATTGACATGACATTGCCTGTGTCCTCTACTGACTCCTAAAAGATCCTGATACAGAAATTATGCACTGCAAGTCTACATTCTATCAAGATTGGGGTGTCACTCCCAACTCAATAAACATATTGTGTTATTGAAATGGACTAGATGAGTAAGGGATTGTTGATAGTCCACTGAAACCTTTTTCATTGTATTTCATTAGGAAGAGCTGTCAGTATATTTCTGGTGCAAATGTTCTATGCCACAGGCATCTAAATGAGTGATTCATTCTCACTCATTCTGATGGCTGTGCACTAACAAAGTGACTCTTATGAGGGGTGCATAAAGAGGATGGTTGTCAGAGAAATACCCTAAATGTATGACCAGTCAAATGAACCTGAGATGACATTCATTCCGGTGCATAAGTGAAGTTTGGTAGACTTTTTCACAACAATATTTTTCCGTCTCTTGTGGTCAACCTATAACCCATGAGTAAATAGATGCACTTGAATAGTGGGTCCCTGTGCCCAGTAGGGATTTGTTGAGCCCACTTATTAAGGTACACAATTTTAAGTAAAAAAAAATAGGGCTTTTCCTCATTCAGATCAATTATATATTATATTATGTCTTAATAACTTTACTTCACCATCTTTTTACCTAAGAGAACGCTGATGCATTTCCAAGGGGCTTGTAAACACTGTTAAGCTGAGAGCTCCTCCTTGTGGCAATATTTTCAATATGAAGTTATATCAAAACTTTGTGCTCAAATAATTTAAACAGAAGGAAATCTGAAAATAATGGGAGCAATAACAAGGGTGTAGTGTATAATGGTCAAATACTTAAATAAATCTAGTTACAATACATATTGATACAATTCTGACCAAATATATAATGTAATGTAGCACTGTAGCATACAGAGTACTAGTTTATTTGGCTAATATACCAATCATTGCCAAAGACTGGCACATAACAGAGCACAGAACTAGATAAGTTAGTTTAATAAGTCTGGTACCCAAGTTATACATACCTTTCCTCTTAAAACAGATAAGTCTTGACTTCCTATGATGTGCAGGTCTTCAGTTGATTGGTCATTCTTCAGAGAGAAGAAACACTTTCCTCAGGAGGTACCTATCTATCTTGCATTAAGCCATATAGATTATACCTTTTGGAGATATCCCTGTGTTCTACATCCAGTGTGACTATACAGGAACATTTTTATATTAGCTACATGTGTAAAGAGATTTAAAATAAATGTCCCCATCAAATCCTTATCAAGTCTTTTTAAACTGTATTTATTAAATTAATATATTTGTAAATCTTAGAAATATTATTCCCTTTGAAATTAACATTTGATATTCCCTAAAACTTTAGCTGAGAATATAAAGATGTCTTATTTACAATGGAGAAACAAATTATTTGTTGTAGTCGGCCACCAGGATTGCAAACATCTTTGCAGATCCTCTCCAAGTCATTAAGGTTTTGAGGCTGGCGTTTGGCAACTCGAACCTTCAGATCCCTTCTCAGATTTTCTATGGGTTTAGGGCTAGGCGACTACAGGACCTTAATGAGCTTCTTCTTGAGCCACTCCTTTGTTGTCTTGGCCGTGTGTTTTGAGTCATTGTCATGCTGGAAAACTCATCCACAACCCATTTTCAATGCCCTGGCTGAGGTAAGGAGGTTCTCACCCAAGATTTGACGGTACATCGTCCCTTTGATGCGGTGAAGTTGTCCTTTCCCCCCATTGCATAATGTTTTCAACTCCATGTTTGAAGGTGGGGATGGTGTTCTTGGGGTCATAGGCAGCATTCCTCCTCCTCCAAACACGGCAAAGAGATCTGAATCATTCAGATGTTCATTGGCAAACTTCAGACGGGCCTGTACATGTGATTTCTTGAGGAGGGGGACCTTGCAGGCGCTGTCCTTCACAGCGTAGTGTGTTATCAATTTTTTCTTGGTCACTATGGTCCCAGCTGCCTTTAGATCCTCCCGTGTAGTTCTGGGCTGATTCCTCACCTCATCTCATGATCATTGAAACTCCCATGGTGAGATCTTACATGGAGCCCCAGACCAAGGGAAATTGAATGTTATTTTGTGTTTCTTCCATTTGCAAAAAATCGCACAACTGTTGTAAACTTCTCACCAAGATGCTTGGCGAGGGTCTTGTAGCCCATTCCAGCCTTGTGTAGTTCTACAATCTTGTCCCTGATATCCTCGGACAGTTCTTTGGTCTTGGCCATGGTGGAGAGTTTGGAATCTGATTGATTGCTTCTGTGGACAGGTGTCTTTTATACAGTTAACAAACTGAGATTAGGAGCACTCCCATTAAGAGAGTGCTCCTAATCTCAGCTCGTTACCTGTTTAAAAGACACCTGGGAGCCAAAATCTTGCTGATTGATAGAGGATCAAATACTTATTTCACTGAGTAAAATGCAAATCAATGTATAACTTATTTGAAATGCATTTTTCTGGATATTTTTGTTGTTATTCTGTCTCTCACTGTTCAAATAGATTTACCATTAAAATTATAGACTAATAATTTCTTTGTCAGTGGGCAAACGTACAAAATCAGCAGGGCATCAAATAATGTTTTCCTCTACTGTAGCTCAATTATAAGGATACACTCATACTCTACAGCCGTGACCAAAGGTTTTGAGAATGACACAAGTATGTTTTTAATTCTTTTTGTCAGATGTTGCACTGATGGTACACTGAAATATAATTACAAGCATTGATAAAGGCTAGTTTTGACAATTACATTAAGTACATGCAGAGAGTCAATATTTGCAGTGTTGACCCTTCTTCATCAAGATCTCTGCAATTCGTCCTGGCATGCTGTCAATTAACTTCAGGGCCACATCCTGACTGATGCGCAGCCCATTCTTGCAGAATCAATGCTTGGAGTTTGGCAGAACTTTTTCCTGGAGAGAAGTAGCTTCTTTGCTTCCATTCATGACATCAGGCCATCTTCCAGAAGGCTTTGCCTCACTGTGCGTGCAGATGCACTCACACCTGCCTGCTGCCAATACTGAGTAAGCTCTGCACTGATGGTGCCCTGATCCCGCAGGGGACGTCCTGGTGCTTGCTGGACTTTCTTGGGCGACCTAAAGCCTTCACAACAATTTAACCTCTCTTGTTGAAGTTCTTGATCATCCAATAAATAGTTGATTCAGGTGCAATCTTACTAGAAGCAATATCCTTGCCTGTGAAGCCCTTTTTGTGCAAAGCAATGATGACTGCACCTGTTTCCTTGCAGGTAACCATAGGTAACCATAGTTAACAGAGGAAGAACAGTGATTTCAAGCCCCACTCTCTGATTCATCTGATCACTCTTTATGACATTCTGGATTATATACTAATTGACATCGTAAAAACTGAGGCAGCAGACTTTGTGAACATTTATATTTGTGTCATTCTCAAAACTTTTGGCCACAGCTGTATATAGTTTGTACATTCAAGGACAGTTTGGATTATTTTTGTATTTTGAAATCATAATGGACATGTATACAGTATTACCAAATAACTGCCATATTTCTAAATGTAAACTCTCAATTTGACTCTAATAAAAAAACTTTGCCCACAACTGAAAAGTAAAATGTAAATGAAAATGTATTAATTAATACTGGGGACAGGCTGTTTGGCAGCCTCTACCAACTCCTGTCATACACATAAACAACATGATTTAATACCTAAATATTAACAAATAGTTACTCGTTTTGAAAAAAAAAGTGGTTGATAAACGATGATAAAACCTTTTCAGAAAACATTTTACACTTTACTTTTACTGTATATTATATTCTGCTTAGTATATGAATGACTGTTTTATGTGTGTTATTGCGGAAGGGGTTGTAAAACTTACTAGGTAGCTTTTAAGTCTGATGAATTCGACTCTGGTCTCCAGGTGTTTGTTGGAGTTACGGCACTGTACCTTTATGAATTCCACCAGGTCTGAACAGAACTTGTACCCCCCCTTCAGAACACACAGCACTACCATGTCGTGATCCCCAATGTCATCCATGATGTGTCGGGCCAGACGCTCTGTCCTACAACAGAATTCATGTTAACCCCTCCCAGAAATCCCATACATACAAAGCTGTGTGTTGTGTGTGAGGGTCATATGACACCACATAATTGCTTCTTAATACATAATAGCCTAATAAAAGGTTATGTATGACAGACACACAAACACACACGCCGGCATGGTTTATCATATCACTTCAAAACACAATTCTGAGGAGCTCCTCTGCCTCACTGCTTGGTATAAGTGTGGCAGACAACATCATTCCTTTTCACATGAGGTAAAAAAAGCAGTTGAGTGCGCCATAAAGATGGGTAAAGTGGGTCAAGTGATATTGATGTTGATAAGATGGTGATATTCTGGTCCTTCAGAAAATGCATGTTACATAGTAGTTTAACCACAAAGTTCTAAATAGTTTAGCATACTAGTTCACCTAAGCAAGTTTAAGACATCCAACATTTTCCACAAATACAATATTTACCTGTCCATGATGACCCCATGTGGAATGTAAACACTTTCTATATCTTCATGGTAATGCTCTGGATAAGTGAAAAGTTCCAAATTGTATCCGAGCCAATCATCTTTAATCTAAGATATGAGACACAATAATACATTAAGTTCCCTGAAAGCATCAACTTAAAATAATTCCCTGCTTCGGATAATAAAATTAGCTGCAAAAAGTTACATTTAAGCAAATTATAGTATAAAATATAGGTATATTACCACTACAATATTTACCACTATTCCTCTTTCCATTCCTGTGCCTCTAGGATGATTGCATTCTGCCATGATGGTTTTCAGCAGTGACAAACCAAGAATGAAGTCAGCAGACTAGCATTGAATGGTAGGGGGAGAAAAGAGGTGGAGACTTCTCCGACAATCCCAAATATTTCCTCCAAAATCCTATGTACGATAATAAAAAAAGGGAGTTCTTTACTTTCATGCTGTTTTTTTGATAACCATTGAGCTCTGGGGGGAGATTCACTGTGCAATTATAGGTACAGTGAATCTAAACAAGACAAGCATGCTGTGCAGTCATGCTGAATTCATTACTGGGACTAAAAAGAGGTGGTTGTTGTAAAACACTCCTTCTGAATTGAACAACGAATGGCACAATTAGACATCCCTAGGGGTTGATGAATTAGATGCATGTGATTTCCAGTAGCAATCTTCCTAAGACATACAGCAGTTGCTACAAAGTAAACATTATTCATTAGAGTCAAGAAAATGAGTCAAAGCACCATACTTGCGCAGTAATTACATGATGAGAATGGTATGTAATATGGTTTTTCTGTTTTGAAAAAGATACAATTACAAAATATCTCAGTAGTGCAGAGTTTATTTAGTTTTCCAAAACAATGTGACATTATAAAATCCCGGTGGGAGGGAAATGACAATTTTCCAGAAAAGAATAATCAAACACTAAGGGTAGTCTTTCTTTGGTTGAATATCTGTTTCTAATGCTAGAATTTGTCATTGAAATTAAATAGGTGGCATGTGTGGCTTAGGTGTTGGAAATATAGATGGTCTTGTATCTCTCAATGAGATTAATGTCCCGCTCCAGCTGCTTCATCTCCAGCTCTAGACGCTCCTTGCGGTACTTCTTGGGCGGGGTGTCAGTGACAACAGAAAGTCCCTGGTACTGGTGGTGCAGCTCCCCCCAGTTCGTCTTCAACCCCTGAACAGGGAATGAACCAGTAAGTCAAGAGTTAAAAGAAACAATGTATTATCAATGAGACCATACATCTCAGCATATTTTCTTTTTCTAGCACGTGGCAAAATGAACAAACACAGATCTTGCCCTCTCTCTTAATACACTGTAATTCAATGTATCCTGCTGCATATGAGAATGAATAATCAAACATATAACAGACTGATCAACTAAAACAGAAACATGAATGTAAAGCATCTTTATGATCTATAAGTCTACTTCCTTGGTTCTATGTAGGTTACCTGTAGGATGTTGTTTTGCTCTTCTTCTGAAAGCTGTTTCATGGCGCCCTGTTTCATGCGCTCCTTGACATATTTATCGTACTCCTCCTGAGCCCTTCTCACCTCCTCAGCACGTTTCTGCAGATACTCAGGGGTCTTCCCAAAGTCCTAGAACAAGAGAGGGGCAAATAGTTAATTAGGCTCTGCTTGTAGTTCACATGGATTTTATATAACATTAAATTATGTGTGTGCACTCTACATATTTCTTTAAATAGCAAAACAATTTGTGCAATATGAAAAGGAGCCTTTTACAGATTATTATCATTTAACAATAAGTACCTTCATTCAGACAGGAAATACATGGTTTTTACAATTATGGACTGTACATGGCACAAATGATAGCTAAACAAATTCACTAAGCAAACAGTGCAATGATAAGTCCACCTTTTTCTTGATGTAATTTGGGACCAGTCCAGAATTTTCCAGGAGCTGTTTGTCTCCACTTTTAGTGTCAGCATAGATAGGCTGTGGCTTCTTGGGCACTGCCATTATGTTATCAAAGGCATTTGTCTTCACAAAGTCCTTTTTGGTGTGAATGCCCATAAGTGGATATTCCGCTTTGGCAGGTATGTTTGGTTTCTTAAGAGTCTCATCATCGAAATATGCAAAAGGTTTTTCTAAGGGCAGATCAACATAAAAACAGAGTTAGGAAATTATCTCCAAAGGCATATTGCAAGCTTTCAGGATAATGGTTACTTTTAATTTCCTTATGCTTACTTTCAGGAAGTTTAGGTTCCTTGGAATGTTTGAGCAGATATTTCTCAGGAGAAGGCACGTCTAATTTTGCTGGTCCCATAGTCTTGTTGGAAGCCTTATTCAGTATTTTCTCATGCTTGACTTGTGCCCTAAACTTTGACATGTACCTTAAAAATGAATACGATAAAGTCAGCTATATCGAAAATTTACGACGTTAATACAAACATGAATCAGAAGCCCAGGCTGTGCAGACTACATTGCAATCTTTTCACTGTGCAGGTTGAGGCAACAAAGTATCCCCATAATAGGGATGTGCATTGGACATCATTTAATTATTGGAATAGTAATCAGATACGTAAGAAACTATACTGGTACATCGTTTACATATAACATCGGCTCAAAGGCTGTTTGTCTGAGAAAAGAGCGTGCGCAATGTGGTGTAAAACGTCATAGTATCATCGAACGCTACGTACATATTCTCGATTGTAATTGTAAATAGAAAAACATGTTGGCCGTATTATTTATATGCTGTATTTTTTAGCAAAAATGAATACTCACATACTCATGCCAATATTCAAAAAACTGTGCTATTTAAATACTTAAAAAAGCTAGCGTAATAAGATGATTTGTTTACGTAGATGAACAGTACATATGCCATAGTCTGTGCGCATGGCAAATAACGTTACTATGATTAGCTAGATTGCGGATGTCAGATAGCTATTTCATAGTAAACCATACCTTGGTGGTTTCTCAGTTTTAACCTCCTCTCTTGGAATAAGGTTGTATATACTTTCTGGTGGAAACATAGTGGTCGACATTGCTGCAAAATATTCACACAAAAAATAAAAAAGCTAAACTCTATTTATTAGCACGACTTGACGTTATATTTCATTCTCTGACCACTGCATGAAGTTATTGCGGAAGGTTGCTGAATGGTTCTGTTTGACAAAACGTTCACTTGGCAACAGTTGCTGGGTAGCAGCCAGGAAGTAAGGGACCATCATCAGAATTACGGATTCCTAGTTTTGACTTCAGAATAAAAGTCCATGATGTAAAAACTACATATTTCGAATAGATATTGCTATGCATTGCAGAATGCAACGGTGCAGACCTTGAATAGAAATTAGCTGCCTAGCTTCTGTCTTTAAATAGTTAGCTACCAAGTAGCAAACCCATTGAAAAATTGGTCAAGCTTAATTTTGATAGAGAAAAATAATAAGAATATTTGATGATTCCATTACTGTTCATTTGCTGGTGCTCATTCGTTTTAGACTGTGGTGGGTTGGAGAAAATACCAGAACTAAATTCTCCAACCCACCACAGTCAATTGTAATACACAAGGGATAAATATTCACTGCAATGTGTGATATGTGTCAGATTTTACTAGTCTATCATTGTTACAAAGGCTATCATTGAAAATGTCATTAAATAAATGTATTTGCAGTGTTGACCCTTCTTCATCAAGACCTCTGCAATTCGCCCTGGCAAGCTGTCAATTAAATTCTGGGCCACATCCTGACTGATGGCAGCCCATTTTTGCAGAATCATTGCTTGGAAATTGTCAACATTTCTGGGTTTTTGTTTGTCCACCAGCCTCTTGAGGATTGACCACAAGTTCTCAATGGGATTCAAGTCTGGGGAGTTTCCTGGCCATGGACCCAAAATGTTGATGTTTTGTTCTCAGAGCCATTTACAGTGAAGGAAAACATATTTGATCCCCAGCTGATTTTGTACGTTTCCCCACTGACAAAGAATTTATCAGTCTATTTGAACATTGAGAGACAGAATAACAACAAAAAGATCCACAAATCGTAATTCAAATAAGTTATAAATTGATTTTCATTTTACTCTGTGAAATAAGTATTAACTTAACTTAGTACTTGGTGGCAATCACAGAGGTCATACGTTTCTTGTAATTGGCCACCAGGTTTGCGCACATCTCAGGATGGATTTTTCTCCAAGTCATGAAGGTTTCGATGCTGACGTTTGGCAACTTGAACCTTCAGCTCCCTCCACAGATTTTCTATGGGATTAAGATCCGAGACGGGCTAGGCCACTCCAGGACCATAATGTGCTTTTCTTGAGCCACTTCTTTGTTGCATTGGCCGTGTGTTTTGGGACATTGTCATGTTGGAATGCCCATTCACGACCAATTTCTAATGCCCTGGCTTAGGGAAGGAGGTTCTCCTTGACGGTACATGGCCCCATCCATTGCCCCTTTGATGCAGTGAAGTTGTCCGGTCCCCTTAGCAGAAAAACACCTCCAAAGCATAATGTTTTCCACCTCCATGTTTGATGGTAAGGATGGTGTTCTTGTCCGCCAAACCCCGAATAGCTGGTGCAGCTAAAGTACGGAGAACAAGTATTTGATACACTGACGATTTTGCAGGTTTTCCTACTTACATAGCATGTAGAGGTCTGTACTTTTTATCATAGGTACACTTTAACTGTGAGAGACGGAATCTAAAACAAAAATCCAGAAAATCACATTGTATGAAGTAACTCATTTGCATTTTATAGCATGACATAAGTATTTGATACATCAGAAAAGCAGAACATAATATTTGGTACAGAAACCTTTGTTTGCAATTACAGAGATCATACTTTTCCTGTAGTTCTTGACCAGGTTTGCACACACTGCAGCAGGGATTTTGGCCCACTCCTCCATACTTACCTTCTCCAGATCCTTCAGGTTTCGGGGCTGTCGCTGGGCAATACGGACTTTCAGCTTTCTCCAAAATCAAGAAAATCACATTGTATGATTTTTGAGTAAATAATTTGCATTGTATTGCATGACATAAGTATTTGATCACCTACCAACCAGTAAGAATTCCGTCTCTCACAGACATGTTAGGAATTCCCCAGGAATCAGTTCTCGGACCCAACTGTTCAATCTCTATATGCTACCTCTTGGCCAAATTCTACAGAACAACAAAATCAACTACCATAGCTACGCAGATGATACTCAAATATATATGGCTCTTGAACCATCGGACTATAGCTCATTGTGCCACTGCATAGAACAAGTAAATACCTGGATGAACCAACATTTTCTACAATTAAATCAAGATAAAACTGGGATTATTGTATTTGGCAACACAAACAACAGAACAAGTATAACTAAAGAGCTTGATTCTTGGGCCCTAACGACCAGAGACCAAGTGCGTAATCTTGGTGTTCTAATAGACTCTGACCTCACGTTCTCCAGTCAAATCAAAACGGTCACCAAAACAGCATTCTATAAACTTAAAAATATAGCTAGAATCAAGGGCATGATGTCCCGCAAAGACCAAGAAAAGCTTATCCATGCAGGAAACGTATAATCTCTGAAATTGCAAACAAAGATTTCTGTACCAAATATTATGTTCTGCTTTTCTGATGTATCAAATACTTATGTCATGCAATAAAATGCAAATTAGTTACTTAAAAATCATACAATGTAATTTTCTGGTTTTTGTTTTAGATTCCGTCTCTCACAGTTGATGTGTACCTATGATAAAAATGACAGACCTCTACATGCTTTGTAAGTAGGAAACCCTGCAAAGTGTATCAAATACTTGTTTTCTCCACTGTATATGTGTTTTATCACCCAGTATATTTACATTTTCAAAATCACCCCGAGAAAAGCTGATTTAAGGCTATTTCATTCCCGTTCAATGTTAAATTGCGCGTTCTGCCATTTTTATTCTTGCATTCCATGGTTGCAATTCCTTTTTCTATCAGCAGATGTCGCAAGGGCTCCCGTATACGAGTCTTCCCGGAATAACCAGTATAATATTACATATGAAAATATTCAAAGTCCACTGAGTAGTCCAAAAGGTTTGATTGACACGGACATCTGGACAAACGTTCGAAAATACACGGAAGCGGGAGCTGAGCGAAATTATGCAATTATGCCGAACTAAAAGCATTTGTGTGTCTTTATTTGAGAGGTGTTAACGGTAAAAGCATGAAATTCGATGGTTATTGGTCGACCGAAATGAAAAAAAAAGATTCCTGCGATATCTGCGCTTTGATGACAGGACCACAAGGACTGCCCGTCATGTGAATTATACGTTTGCGATTACATTGGAAGTATTTGATAAGTTTGTGAAAAACAGTGCAGTGAGAACATAACTGTAGTACATGAACAAGGCGCGGTGTTGCTTTACACAATACATGGCCAATAAACCGGACACATTTGGAATTCATTAAATTCTGAACAACGAAATACATGTTGAATGCACAAAGCAATTGATGGAGAAATTAAAGTAGGGGACAATATTCTTATGCAACTGCGAAAAGGAGATGTAAAGTCAGCGTTCAATGTTCAGGGAACAAAAGTTGTGAGCTCTGCCAGACGTGTTAGCAACTTGACTTAAGACCAAATCTATTGATTCGCGAGACCAGCTCCTTGAAATTGCCAGTTCAGTTGCCAAATATGTTATATTATGCTTGGTATTATCAGCGACTTTGGTTCCCTGTTTTTAGGTTTGTTTCCAGTGCAGTGAGAACATAATTGTAAATTAACAACTTTTCCCCATCAAGGCGTGGTGTTGCGTTACACAACAAATGGCCTATAAACCGGACACATTTGGCATTCAATTCTGGGTAGCCGCCAACAAAATACATATGCGTTTGCAAAAGGAGATGTAAAGTGTGGAATATTTTAGTTAAGATTAGATGTGTGCTGTGAGAAACAAACAGGGCCAGTGGAGCTAAACTCAGAGAGAGCAAGATGGTGGGGTGATAAAATGTTAATTAGTACATTCCAGAGTATTCCATGAGTCAAGAGATCAAGGGGGGGAATAGGGGGACCTGGTTTATTGTCTGTTGGCTTATCACACTGACCCTGATTGGGACAGGGGACACAGGAGGGGAAGTGTGAACACAATTTAGGTGATATCTCCGGGCAGACTTCCTGGCGCCAGCCCCCCCCTTCAACTGTCCTCTTCGTCTGCCTCCGATGTCACCAGATGGCCCCACGATCAGAGACGGGGTCTGCAAGAAAGGACACGCCCACCCAGGAAGCCCACTCAACAGATTCTATCCAATGACTGAGGGGTGGGAGGGGCTGTATATAAACTGCGTCCAGGTAAAAGTAATTCAGATCTTGTCTACTGTACTGTGGAGAACGATCTCCAGATAGCTATCTGTAATAAAGGTGTTTAGTTTGGAAAGACTTGAACCGCGTGGAAATTCTCTGATTCGGACCCGGGGGAAGCAGATTTTAACTCAACAAAAGTGAGCGTTCAATGTTCAGGGAACAAAACTTGTGTGCTCTGCCAGACAAGAGCACAATGCAATTCCCTAAGAGTAACCTATTAGAGTATCCACTAATTACACACACCCATTCGATTGCTCATTTTCATATCAGGTGATTTTACATGAATGTTTCAAACATGTAATTATAATAGCTCCTCCCTGTCCGGCCTATTGTGTAGTAGGGAGATGATTGAAAATGAAGGTTATGCTATTATGTAAAACGAATTATATTGATTTTATAATGCGTTATTTTCTCTGCCACTTGTGTACAATATATTAATAACACATATAGCTGCAAGCAGAAATTTGGGTTACTCCAAAAATTGGGGACAATTGCAAATTTTAAGTTGTAGCAGACAGGAGGAATCGAACCTTGAAGCCTGGGTTTATAATCAGTACAGCTGTTAAAATAACAATTTTGGAATGTTTGGTATTTACCTAATTGAAAACATACATGAAAGAGGTTTAGAATTATGTTCTTACTTTGTTCTTTTAAATGTCACTTGTTTTATTTAGTGATAATTGGGTTTTGTGAGCAGGTCGATTTATTGTGAAATTCAAAACGTAAGACGGACATTGGCTATAGATCGACAGTATGGTGAAGACGCAAGACAATCTCCTTGACATCACCAGTTCAGTTGCCAAAGTATTTGTATTATTCCACCAATATTTTCAAACTGCAATGTTGAGCGCGATATTATATCGTATAAAACCAAGCCAGACCGTTGTCTTTACACATTGTAGTTACTGCAATCGTTACACCCTTACCTCGAAAACGGAGCAACACTGAATCAAAACACTTTGACACAAGATAAAACAGACACCCAAAAGTTTCAGCCTTGACTTTGGATCCGTATAAGAAGCACCATCTAGCGACCATTACGTGTCAGTAAATACGTCCCTGTCTGTTGACTCATGGGAACATTTTGCCCAAAAGTCACTTTAGGGTGGTAACAATGGCTCTGCGCTTCTAGTGTTAAATCAGCATCTCTACATCCAGCCATTCCATTCCAGTGTGTGTTTTATGCAAACACTGGTAAACCTCTTTCTACTGAATGAGGTACTAATTGAGTGATCACCTGAATCAAATCTTATTTTCTTTGCGTTATTCAAGGTCTGACAACACGGCATATTTTTATTTTTTATTTTGACTGGACCATTTTCTGCAAACAAATGTTCTAATTTTTAGTTTCAGCAAGTTAAAATGAAGACATTCAGGCTATTTTAAGGCCACTTCGAATTCAATTTAACCACAAAACTGCACCCAAAATATACATAAGGACACCAATTCGAATGAATCACTGTCATGTCCTGGATGCGGGCCCCTAGCCAGCTCTGTGCTTTGGGGCTCCCATTCAGGGCATGGCACATGGAGAGGCCTCTAGCCATCTCCATGCCATTGTGGGCCCCCTAGTCAGAGCAGCTGCCTTCAGTTGACTCTGATTGGGGAGCCTACTTAGGTTAGTTTTGCAGCCACACACGGTGTGGTTTATTGTTCGTGTTTGATGTCACAACTTCACGGTTTGTCCTTCGTTTATTTCCAATTCTCATGTGGATACGCTGCACGTTCTTTGTATTGAGTTTTAGTTCTGTTTGCTGTATTTATACAGCACCTTTACTTTTGCCGTTTACAGTTTGTGTAGTCTTTGTCTCTAGTGTGTTATTGGAATAAATTCTTTATACTAAAATGTCTGCGTTTGGTTCGACTCCACACCACAACCGTGACAATCACCCACCATTAGTAGAGCAGTAAACCTACTGCTAACTAATGTTATTGGCTATACTTAGCGGGACAGTTATTTGTGATAGGACCAAACAGAACTGAGAAATGCTCAGAGATTGTTTGAGGCTTTTTGCCACGTTTTTGTTGCTATGGTGTTTTTCACACTTCAAGTAGGATTCCTCAGTTTTAATTCCCATTGTGCAACCTTTCTAAAACTTCTTCCAAAAAACACGGTGGCCTTCGTTTTCTTTCCCTTCAACTGATTTTAACCAAGAAGAAAAGTTGCTGTAGTTCAACCACTTCTGATTTAATTTGCACATTCCCTGCATAACTTCAGATGTTAAACTGCCACTCTCTACTATGTATCTAGCTACATTTCCTAGCTTGGTATTAGTTGGCTATCTACCATGCAAAGAACAAACCATCTGAAAACAAGATCCAGAAATGTCGTTGGCTCCTCTGGGCCCAAGCTTAGTTAAGAAGGACTGTGGCAAAACGGAAAACTGTCCGGAATTCTGACCAATCAAAATTTGAAATTATATTTTGGGAATCATGGGGATACAGTAGTTTTCATAGAAATCCTTGCTTTATATTATATTTCAGCAGGACAATGCCAAACCACATTCTGCACGTATTACAACAGCATAGTAAAAGTGCTCTGTAGTAAAAGAGTGCGGGAGCTACAAGAGCTCTGTGGTAAGACTCCAGGTGCTAAAACAGCATGCCTGCAATTCAGACTTGTCACCCATTGAAAACATGAAATGTTGAAATACGACAATGTAAACCCCGAAATGTTTAGCAGCTGCAAGAATGTGAAATCATTTGACTTTCAAAATTACAGCAATTGGTCTCCTCAGTTCCCAAATGTGTATTGTCAAAAGAAGAGGTGATGCGACAAGCAAAATGAATCTAAAATTGCATATTATAGAGGGGCGCTTTACTTTTCTCTCACCCCAGCTTTGCACTGTCAGGTGTCCTACAAAGCCCCATGCACCCACTCAAATGATTGCATTGAACATTTCAACATGTTGTCTTTGAAATGTCTACTGGACATTCGCCAAACCAACTGAAATGAAGTTTGTTTTTTAGTTATCGCTTGTGAAGTTGGAAAACAAATGTTATTTGTAATCGCTAACAGATTTCATGTTTTATTTCAGAGATGGGAATACGTTTGTTCACATAGGAAGTGTCTAGACTGGTGCTCCCATGGTCTGTTCACACTGCTGCTGTCTGATAGACGTTAACGGAGCATCAGGGCACTCCAGCAAGTGCCAGGACCATCTCCTAAAGATGATTCAGCTGCAGGATCGGGGCACCATCAGTGCAGAGCTTGCTCAGGAATGGCAGCAGGCAGGTGTGAGTGCATCTGCATACGCAGTGAGGGGAAGACTTTTGGAGCATGGCCTGGTATCAAGAAGGGCTGCATAGAAGCCTCTTCTCTCCAGGAAAAACACCAGGGACAGACTGATATTCTGCAAAAGGTACTGCTGAGGACTGGGTTATAGTAATTTTTTTCTGGCGAATCCCCTTTCCAATTTTTTTTTTTGACCTTTATTTAACCAGGTAGGCTAGTTGAGAACAGGTTCTCATTTACAACTACGACCTGGCCAAGATAAAGCAGAGCAGTTTGATACATACAACAACACAGTTACACATGTAATAACAACATACAATCGATAATAACGTAGAAAAGTCTGTATACAGCATGTGCAAGTGAGGGTAGGATAAGTGAGGTAAGGCAACCAATATGTCATAGTGGCAAAGTAATTACTGTATAGCAATTAGACACTGAAATGGTAGAATGTGCAAAAGATTAAGTGCAAGAAAAGATAATGGGGTGCAAATGAGCAGCATAAAATAAATAAGTCAAGTACAGGGATGAGGTAGATTGGATGGACTATTTACAGATGGTCTATGTAAAGGTGCAGTGATCTATGAGCAACTCTGACAGCTGGTGCTTAAAGCTAGTGAGGGGGGTAATTGTCTCCATCTTTAGTGAGTTTTGCAGTATGTTCCAGGAGTAGGAATTGGTTTTGGGGGTAACCAGTGAGATATACCTGTTGGAGCGCTGCTATGGTGACCAGTGAGCTGAGATAATACTTTACCTAGCAGAGACATGTAGATGACCCGGAGCCAGTGAGTTTGGCGCCAGTGAGTTTGTGTAGATTGATGAGAATAAAATTATGTAACAACGGTCAATGGAAACTAATATCACCCAACTATTGAAATCACAGGCTGTTACAACTTGCGTTATTTTTATCCCGGAAACTCATAAGTGTGTATGGCCCCCAAGTGCCAGTATGCACTCCTGACAACATCTGGGCATTCTCCAGATGAGATGGCAGATGGAGTCTTGGGGGATCACATTCGCAATTACCAAGGATATATTCTTGTGGATATTTATC
This sequence comes from Novumbra hubbsi, assembly GCA_016801125.1. Classification (NCBI taxonomy): domain Eukaryota; kingdom Metazoa; phylum Chordata; class Actinopteri; order Esociformes; family Umbridae; genus Novumbra; species Novumbra hubbsi. The sequence goes on along the minus strand of JACXGK010003911.1, from coordinate 15,414 downwards.
TTGTTGTTGGTTTCAAATTTTTATTGTGCCAAGTAATTATTCCTTTTTGCAATGAAAGTTTTCGGAATTCTTCAGCGAACAATAGCTGTCAATATGGCATCATTGTGACGTTCTAAAAGTCATTGTTTGTGACCCCCCCGGTCTCACTCATTGGTTTTGCACATGGTTCCTCACCTACGCGCTAACATGACAATCATCAGGAGTAAACTTGGTTCAACCAGACATCTTTAAGCTAAAAGTGAACCAGGAAAAATAAAATAACCTTACATTTTATTCCAAAACGCTAGACAACAGTTGACAACAACGCTAGACAACATTCGACAATATGACAAGCAACATAAGATTTCATATTTAATGCTGGGAGACTTTCTCCTACCTCTTTGGAAAGAGGGAGGACAAAATATGTACAGTGGGGTGAACAAGTATTTGATACACTGCTGATTTTGCAGGTTTTCCTACTTACAAAGCATGTAGAGGTCCCTTCAACTGTTAGAGACAGAATCTAAAACAAAAATCCAGAAAATCACATTGTATGATTTTTAAGTAATTAATTTAAACAGAGGTTATGTCTCTGTATGTCTTTTCCCATCATCCTGGGCCCTCTGTGGCTAGCACTGCATAACCCCTCATTTTCTTGGTCGCGGGGGTGTCAGGCGCAGTGTTTAGGGTCGTCTGTTTGTGCCACCACGGTGGAAAGTCCGACCAGTGTAACAACTGTGCACATTCCTTCAGAGTACCTGGACCTTGCCTGCGTCTTTTCGAAGTCACAGGCCAGTAAATTACCACCGCATAGACATGGGGATTGCGCGATAGACCTGCGTTCTAATTGTGCACTATGCTATGTCCACTTATGTTTCGGAAGCATTGGCTCAGGGTATATTCGGCCGTCCACCTCACCTGCCTCCTCAAGTTTCTTTTTTGTGAAAAAGAAGGACAGCGGTTTACGTCCGTGTATTGACTACAGAGCTTTGAACGATCTCACAGTGCGGCATACCTACCCATTGCCACTGATTTCTCCGCTCATGGAAACAATGCACGGACAAACAATGCATCATCAGGCCAGGTGGGCATTTTTCTTCACCAGATTTCACTTTACTTTGTCGTATATTCCAGGTTCGAAAAACGTCAAGGCCGACGCCCTCTCCCGTGTTTATGACTCAGAGGAGAGGCCTGTCGATACCTCTCCCATTCTCCCTGGGTTGCAGGTCATGGCCCCGGTGGTGTGGGAGGTGGACACGGAGATTCAGCCGGCGCTTCAAGCGGAGCCGGCCCCTCCTCAGTGTCCGGAGGGCCGCATGTTTGTGCCAGAGGATGTGAGGGACAGGCTCCTCTGTTGGGCTCACACATCTCCCTCCTCGGGTCATCCGGGAGTGTGTCATACAATAGCGGCAGTAAAGAATAAATACTGGTGGCCCACGTTGGCCAAGGATGTCAGAGTCTACGTCTCCTCCTGTTCAGTGTGCGCCCAGCGTAAAACGCCCCGAAACCTGCCCTCAGGTAAGCTACTTCCATTACCTATACCGAGGCAGCCGTGGTCTCATCTGAGTGTTGACTTTCTCACTGATTTGCCACTCTCTCAGGGTTCCACCATCATCCTCGTTGTCATGGATAGGTTTTCGAAGGCCTGTCGCTTGCTCCCCTTGCCCGGTATCCCAACGTCCCTGCAGACAGCGTAGGCGTTGTCCCGAAGGATTTAAGTCTGACCGGGGCCCCCAGTTCACGTCCCGAGTCTGGCGGGCATTTATGGGCAAGTTAGGGGTTGCGGTCAGCCTTACTTCCAGGTTTCACAGTCCGCCACCTGATGCTGTGCCCTACCCTGTTCGCGTAGTACCCCGCAATCGACGTCGCGGGCCTTTTAGTCACCATAGTACATTTCTGTCCTGTTTTACCCATGTCTTGTGAACGCACCCTTCCTGATTACCCGCCAGCTGCATCCAATGTAGTTGGCTACTTAATCCCCTGTGTGTCTTGTCTCTGTGTCTGTGATTGTTTCCTGTTGTTATAAGCGTTGTAGTTGTTACACGACCTAACCTTACTGAAGCGTCTGCGTACGCTACTTTATGCTGACATTGTCAGGGTTGCTCCAGGAATAAGTACACAAACGCAGAGTTGTACCGAAAACTATAAGCTTTATTGCTTATCACTGGAATGCTCGTAGGCAAAAACTAATAACAAACAAAAATGCTACTTAAGGCAAACTCAAGATGCTCCAACGAAAACAGTGACAGTAGCAACCGACAGCAACACATGACAAAACACATTGAACCAACAAACACTCAAAACCAAAGAAAACTGAAATAGGTTCCCCAATCAGAGAAAACAGTGTACAGCTGTCTCTGATTGGGGAGAACAAACAGGAATCAGAGTCAGGTCCAGGCTGTGAGCCCCAGCCACATAGAGAAGGCTAGAGGCCCACAGCCAGGACCTGACAGACATCAAACGAACCTTACTGAAGTGTCTGCATATGCTGCTCTAGCTGACATTGCCTAAATAAAAATATTTGATCAGCTAACCTCCTGCAGATTGGTCCACTTAATTACCACGCCTTACAGTTATGTGTCAGGTGCACTGATACAAAACATCCCAAAGGTTCTCAATTGGATTCAGGTCTGGAGAATGTGTGGGCCTGTCAATGGCATCAATGCCTTCGTTTTCCAGGAACTGCATACACACTCTGGCCACCTGAGGCTAGGCATTGTCCTGCACCAGGATGAACCCATGGCCCACTGCACCAGCATAAGGTCTGACAATAGGTCTGAGGATTTTATCCCAGTACCAAACAGCAGTCAGGGTATGGTTGGCTAGCCCGTATACAGCCGTGGCCAAAGGTTTTGACAATTACACAAATTTTAATTTGCATGTACTCAAGAATGTCATGAAGAGTGATCAGATGAATTGCAATTAATTGTAAAGTCCCTATTTCTCATGAGAATTAACTTAATTCCCCTTAAAAAAACATGCTACTGCATTTCAGCCCTGCCACAAAAGGACCAGCTAACATCATGAGAGAGAAGTAGGATACAGCTTTTAACACAGAAATCTTATCAGCAAGTAGATGAATGACCCATTTCTGGACATCTGTGTCTGGGGAGTGAACTAATGTCAAAGGTTACGCCCATATGTGTCTAAAAGATAAGGATAATTATTTTTATGAGGTGTATTTGTGTATCTGTGTGTACATATGTTTTAATGGGCCTGTTTAATAAGACACAAGTTTGTCTGGGGGTGTTTTCTGCAGTTTTAAATTCATGTCAGTTTTCTCAGTTTTAAAAAGATTAGGTCAAGGGGGGTGTTTTTTATGACCATGCGTTTCCTTGCAAGGATTTGTGCACAACAAACAGTAAACAGTACTCTGTGATTTTATAGATATTTTCTCAAAATTATCCTATGTAAGATTGATACAAAATCAAAGTGGGGCGGAAGTGACCAGGGCTTTTAACCCTCCTAGCCAAAAATCGCCAAAAATCATGGCGATACATTTCTATTCATAACTCCGGATGCCTAAAGATAGAAGCCTACGGTTTTTTTCCCGTTGTAGAGGACAGTTGTCCAAAAAGAATAACTGGTCGGATGTCTATCTTTCGTAGAGGGAAAGCCCTCCAAATCTCGACTACAACAACACGAAAAAAATAAAAAAATAAAAATCGCACGTGTTGCATTTCGATTCATATCTCCGGAAATATTAAAGATAGAAGCCTACGGTTCTTTTTAAGTTGTAGGGGAGAATCTTATGCAACGAATAACATGTCATTTATGTATTTCTGCAAAGTAAAAGCCTTCCATATCTGGACTGAAACCTCTTTGACGCAATTCTGCGTCGAAAAGCGCACCTATGACATTTCTATTTATAACTCCGGAATTATTAATTATGGAAGCCCACGGTTTTTTACATTTTGTAGGGGACATTCAGCTGCAAAGAATGACATGTCGTTTGTGTATTTCTGTAAAGTAGAAACCTTCCAAATCTCGACCACAAAAACACTGTTTTTCATGATGGCAAAGAAAAAATGATTCCTTCTTTCAGGAGTTAATCTGATCTGAATTTAAATCTGTTTTGATTTTTGGATTAAATGATCCATCACACTGATACAGGGATCCTAAATTGTCAATTTTGGTTGATATTATACAATTTTCGGAAGCAATAATGCAGAATACTTGTATATTATGTTACATGTTCCAAAAATATTTTTTTTGAGTGGTTCTGAACCCCTGGTGATGTCCATATGTGACATAATAAGCCTTACCTATTGGAGAATACTTTGGCCTTCTCAATAAAACCAACTACATGTCAACATACGTTTTTTGTATTCTCTTCACATATTGTTACTAATAAACTCATTAAGTCTTCTCAAACAATGTTAACTATTCATCCTTCTTTCAGTTAT
>JACXGK010003911.1:0-10929 GCA_016801125.1 Novumbra hubbsi | reverse complement strand
AGACATCATTCTAAAACAAAGGATAACCTCCTGAGAGGTCAAAAGGTCAAGGTTCTGACAGGCGGATTTTGGGTTCCCAAATGACCCTTAGGGCTAGGAGGGTTAAATAGAGAGTTGCGTACCCCAAAAAATCCAAACGGATTCTGGAAAGGATATATCCCCCTTCTGACCCTACTGCAGACATTGGCCAAAAAGTAGGATATTTGGGAAATGCTCAACTACCATGCTGTAGATAAAAATTAAGACATCCTGGAGGACTACGCAGATGGGGAGCTGTGTAAGACTCACCTGCTCCTTTGTAATCACAACTACATCCGGCTACACTTCTATGTTGATGAATTTAATAATAATAATAATGCATTATATTTATATAGCGCTTTTCAGGGACCCAAAGACGCTTTAAATGAATGAACAAGGAACCAAACAACAGCATAAATAAATAAACAAAAGAAAAAAGAGAATAGGATAGTGCCTAGTTAGGGGAAGGCAATTTTAAACAGATGAGTCTTAAGGCGTTTTTGGAAAATGGGGATAATCTCAGAGTCACGGATGGTTTTATGGGGGGGAGTTCCAGAGCCTAGGAGCAACCCTTGAAAATGCCTTGTCACCAAAGCTTTTAAGCTTGGACTTCGGGGTTATGAGGTAGCCCGCAGCACCGGAACAGAGTGCATGTGAAGGTTGATATGGAAGAAGAGATATTTAGGGCTTTATATGTCAGCAGGAGGATCTTGTAGTCAATGCGTTGGGAGATGTAATGTAAATGTGCAAATGTAATTCACAGAGGATAGGGGTGATATGCTGATAGGACTTGGTGTGAGTGAGTAGCCTGGCTTCAGAGTTCTGAACCAGTTGAAGCTTATGCAGGGAGGTAGATTTGATACCGGTAAGAATGGAATTGCAGTAATCTAGACAGGAGGTTACAAACGCATGTATTAGGGTTTCAGCAGCAGGACGGGAGAGGGAAGGTCTGAGTTTGGCAATGTTGCGGAGGTGGAAAAATGAAGACTTTACGGTCTGTTTGATGTGCTGAGCAAAGGAGAGTGTAGAGTCCAGAGTGATGCCAAAGTTATGTGCATGGGGGGATGGAGAACCAACAGTGTCCTCTATCTTGAGAGTGAAAGTGCTGGTTTTATAGATGGTAGCTTTTGTTCCAATGAGTTCTGTTTTGTCACTGTTTGGTTTCAGGAAGTTTTCCTTCATCCATGCTTTTATTGCAGTCAGAGAGGACTCAATATGGGTCAGAGGAGGGTCAATCCCTTTGGAGCCAAGAGAGGAATACACAAGCTCACTGCTGTATATTTCAAATTAGGAAATATTCCCTATCACCACACATTAAAACTCAAGCACATCTACCTGGTCTATCTTGGTCAAACATAAACTCATCTATAAAGATGCAAGCAAGACTTCCAATGAGACACTGCTACAGTGGAGGAAATAATTATTTGATCCCATGCTGATTTTGTACGTTTGCCCACTGACAATGAAATTATCAGTGTATCATTTTAGACTGGGTTTATAATAGCGAGAGACTATCCCCAAAAACGCAGTTCAAATAAGTTATACATTGATTTACATTTTACTCAGTGAAATAAGTATGTGACCCCTTTGCTAGAAATTACTTAGTACCTGGTAGCAAAATGCTTGTTGGGAATCACAGAGGTCAGACATTTCTTGTAGTTTGCACACATCTCAGGAGGGATTTTGTCCCTCTCCTCTTTGCAGATCCTCTCCAAGTCATTAAGGTTTGGTAAAATGGAGGGAGAACCTTTTTCTCATTTAGATACTGGGTTGTGTAACTTCCCAACTCAACAACCTGGAGTATTATTTGGACAAAAAAGAGAGATGACCTCTGGTGTTCATCCAAAAAATCCAACCAAATCAAGACAAAGATTCCCAAACCAACAACATCCACTGCCAAGGTGGTAATGCAATCCAACGTAAATAGGAAAACCACACAAACTAAGAATTCAAATGTTAATGATATCTTGTATACATTTTTAAACCCTAATCTTTCGATAACTTAGACATTACATTTCCATTAATTCATAAACTTTGAGATTTTGACATTGCCAGACTGGACAGACTAGAGAGGAGACTAGGAGTCATGGTGAGGACACAACCAGCCTCAGGTGTCACCAGCAAAAGATGGGGGCTGAATGCCTGTAGAAATACCCCAATCTGTCCATTTTTCAAGACAAAATGGCCCAGGATAGAGTGGACAGAATACTTGGAAAGACATTTCACTTGAGACACTAATGGCCCAGGGTAGAGTGGACAGAATACTTGGAAAGACATTTCACTTGAGGCACTAATGGCCCAGGGTAGAGTGGACAGAATACTTGGAAAGACATTTCACTTGAGGCACTAATGGCCCAGGGTAGAGTGGACAGAATACTTGGAAAGACATTTCACTTGAGGCACTAATGGCCCAGGGTAGAGTAGACAGAATACTTGGAAAGACATTTCACTTGAGGCACTAATGGCCCAGGGTAGAGTGGACAGAATACTTGGAAAGACATTTCACTTGAGGACTATCCTGCACCCGATTTGCAATAATAATAAGTCTGATTATTTCCTTTTTCATGTGCTCAGTTCTAAATTCAAATGTATCTCACAAATGTATCTCTGTTGTTGCGTGTATGTTGGGTGTGTGTATGCCTGTATGTATTGTGTACTGCTCCTCACAGAATCGCAAGCTCAGCTTGATGTTGAAATCCATCCGGGCATCATGACAGGAATGGGCCAAGTAGCAAAGAAAGTTATGGATGAAAGTCAAGTCATTGAAGGTCTGATAATAATAGAAGCAATTTCATATGCAACTGGCTACAATCTCTGCAATTGTGTTTTGTTAAATGTACATTTAGTTATTTTTGGGGAATGTCATTTTTGTCTACCTTTTTGTTTATCTTTCTAAATCAAGGTCTGCAATTGATCCTGGCTACATAACCCCTCCCACATTTATTCAAAGAGGACCCTGATAGCCTCTTTGTGATCAAGAAGAATGTATGAGTTATTGTCAGTGTGGCATGCGAGGAGGAATGTGAGGCAAAAAAGGAAAGAAACTAAACCTAATATACGATCTAAGTACCTTTCGAGAAGTGAAACTGACATTGCGCGATACATGGCACTGTTTTGTAAAACTCAAACATTTTATGTTTATGTTGTAACTCTCTTATTCATATGGTTTTTATTTTATCTAGCCTTTATTTCTCTTGCCTCCTAGGTTTAATAACGGATTCAATAACAAAGCGTCTTCTGAATTCTGGTCTAAATAGCATGTTCTGTTCAATTAATGTTCTAATACATATTATATAGGCATAAGCGCCTTAGCAGCTTGACCACTCACTTAAAATCAAATGTATTCCACATACGTCTAGCTATATCCTGAATATGTTCGTGAAATCATTCTCTTAGCCGTGCTGACAAGACTACGGGTTATTTGTAAGAATTGTTGAGGACATGGATAGAATGTAATTAAATATTATCATAAACAAACAATATAATACCCATATATAAATATAAATCATCATCCGATTGATCATACAGCGAGGGACTCCTTGGCTGTTTTTGAGTGCATCTTTCAGTACTGGAGAGCTCCATCGCGGTGCCACCTAACGCAAGCTCCAAGTGTCATGATTGACAGAGGAAACGGCCATACGCGAATCAAGGGCGCTTTAAAAAACCTATACCATAATGAAGAAAACGGGCTTTAAGAAAGAATGGTTCCTTATGTCCCTACGGTTTTGTTACTGCTTGTTGTCGACGGAAGAGGGCGGGGTGTATTTTTCACCAAAGTGTAGAGCACTAATTCGGTGCTTCCACAAATCGGAAGATTTGTTTCCCTTTTCATTCCATGTTGCTGGTCTACAAGCATCACAGTCGAAAGGGAACCAAGAAGCCACTAAAGCAGGACTTTGATGTTACTTGGATTGGTTTACCAAATGGAATCTGTGAGGATAAAACAGATGAAACCTTGAGATACCAGCTAAACGTGACAACTGTTGGGAGAAAACAATAAGGGATTGGACCAGCGAGTTCATAATACGTGTCTTATTTTCAGGAGCCAAGTGTGGAACTCGTGAATATCTACAGGTGTAAATATGATTGTGTAACTGAGAGACCGGTTCGCTACTAGAATTGTTTGCTGAGCATCAACCCATTTGCCTAACATTTGTGAGAGGATTGGGGATATGGGTATTTTCCGGTTATCGTTTCTGTTGCAATTGGGATTTGTTATTGGATCAAATTATAGACATGTGAAGTGGCTAGAACACGAGAAAGACATCAGAGCTCAGCAGCCGATTTATAACTCTAACTTGAAGCACCAACAATCACAAGCGTCTCGTCCTAAAGGCGCGACCGAGCGTATCGTCTTACAGCAGACGATCGAGGACCATCTCCCTCGGGTCGTCACGGCGTTTCTACACACTGGGGATTCTATTACCTTAAAGCATGCCAACTGCTCTCGAAGATACGAGCTCAGTGCTCTTCGAGGAAGGTCTCAAAATACTCAGCATCATTCCATGCACAGCGTACTCAACACGGTGATGCACGCTACTAACTTTCTAAACATGATACTACAAACCAACAGGTCAAGGGAGCAGAGTCTTCGACGAGACATTGAGTGGTACTACGCGCTGGTCAGAAGTATATTGGAGGGGGACTCCAAGATCTACCGGGCCATTGTCACATGTAACACTGAGTCGTCTGCCCAAGGGCCCTCTGTCTTTCTTCAAGCTACGAGGGCAGGGGGCGAGATAGTTCTCCAGGATCTGTCGAGAACAGCCTACCATCACATCAGAAACAGAACCGCCGAGACCGAGTGGTACCACGATATCAAAGACATAAAAAAACCCTACTTCCACAAAAGGGTCTTGAGCCAAGACATTTCATCAGTTAACGCTTCTTTAAAAAGAGGACATTGTTTCATACCTGACAAATCTCATATCAAATGGTCAGCACCATACCTGGAGTGTGAAAATGGGAATTTCATCCCGCGCTGGCTTTTGACCCTGTCAATCGGTTTCTATGGCCTCAGAACCAACCTGGCACCAGATTTCAGGTAGGCCTATTTGGTTTAATGTTATTTCATAATCTATATACATGATGGAAAGCGGATACTGCTAATGGAAACATTCGATCCTGCTATTTTTTGTTCCAGATCGTTTTGTAGCCTATATGTCTACTTTTGTTAGTTAAAAATAAATCACAATGTTATTACGATGCAATGCAACGATTGATGCCCCATAATGTTTTGCTCGCAACCCTTCTTAACGACTCAATATTGCATGTAAACCTTTCCGTGCAAGCTTTACCCTTTTCTGTTAAGTAAACTTTCCTTTTTCATGTCATGTGACAACAAACAACAACATTTTGCGGTCATTTCAAAGAAATTGCCTCCAGTTTAAATGCGACAATGCCAAACACATGTTCCTGTGTGCCACATTGGCGCCTCAGCCTTAAGGAGTAATGTTGAAAAAGCCTATTGTATGTTATTTACGAGCTTGTTATAAGAACAGAAAGCTCCATTAAGACCTGGTGGCTTCATATATTTCCTACAAACCCATGATTTAGACTACAGTGAGACTACAGTGAAATATTTAAACCAAAGCTTTGAGGCTCCATAGATTTTCAGCAGCATCATGTTAATCCAGTAGCTGTGTGTAGATATTAAATGCATGCTTAATTGATAGATACCATTGCTATCAGCAAATGCTCCTTCCTCCTTGCAACACAATGCTCCTTACTTTTTGCAACATACAATAAGTGAACAAACATTTCACCTTAAAACCACAAACTCAATAACACAATAATATAAATCGTTGAGATATGGGATGCTTCGTATTGTTGCAGGTCCTTGCAAAGTTGTCATAACAGAAAATCTTTGCCACCGATTCCACAGTTACTTTGAAAATACCTTATGGGTCAGAACTCTACAATTCCATTAAAAACGATTTGTTCCATACATTTTTGTTCCATATCTAGTGACACATTTTAAATAAAGGACACCCGAGTGAACAAATAACAAATTACTTATGATGACTAATGAACAAACTATGCTACATTGAATGTCCCCCTGTGATAATGTCATTACCCTCCATCAATTTATTACGGATTGTGCATAACAACTGCAACCAATGCTTCCTATATGTATATACAAACAACATTTGTAGGCTCATGCTGAGGCTAAGCTTTGCAGGCATGTTGTTTTTGAACGATTTTTGTGCTTTTGATTTATGTGTTCCTGGATGACCCTGGTACACTTTGGATGGAGCTTGATTTTGCCTGACATCAGAACATGTCTAAAAAAAAAAAACGGAAAAGTTAATTTACATTTATTTGATTACATTTTAATTTGGGCTTAACTTTGAAAACCGTAGAAAAACGTATGTACATATTTAGTGAGATTTGTTTGATACTGGCCATAAATACAGGATCGGGTACCCACTTACTGTCGAATAAGGAAATACATTATTTGGTAGTGTTTCGTAGTGTGACAGATTTTACTATATGCATTATTAGTACTGTACAAAGTCAGAGGTGCGCTTGTTTGATAGATTTCCCCACTCCCCCTTTGGGCTTCCAGTGGGAAGGCCCAAGTTCAACTTTCCCCCGGCACCCTCCCATCTCCTGCTTCTGAGTGGGAGACCGTCCCAACCCAGGCAGTAGTCTGCTTAGCTCACACACTAAAATCAGGGGGCGCCCACTCCGTCTCGGTGAATTTTCCCACACGGTGACATTAATGTACTTGATCTGCAAATGAGTGAAAGAGACTGATCGAGTGAATGTCCCCATTCAGTTTAGTTTTTTCGTGTGGGCGCCCTGTGCCACCTCCCGGCAAGATGCCACCCTGGGCGACTACCCATGTCGCCCATAGCTAAATCCGCCCCTGGCCACCAGGTTTGCACACATCTCAGGAGGGATTTTGTTCCACTCCCTTTTGCAGATCCTCTCCAAGTTTTTAAGGTTTTGAGGCTGACGTTTGGCAACTCGAACCTTTAGCATCCTCCAAAAATGGGATTATGGTCTGGAGACTGGCTAAGCCACTCCAGGACCTTAATGTGCTTCTTCTTGGGCCTCTTTGTTGCCTTGGCCGTGTGTTTTGGGTCATTGTCATGCTGGAATACCCATCCACGACCCATTTTCAATACCTTGGCTGTGGGAAGGAGGTTCTTACCCAAGATTTGATGGTATATGGCCTCATCCATCTTCACTTAGATGCAGTGAAGTTGTGCTGTCCCTTTAGCAGAACATGGGAGTAATGTGTTCCCAGGGTTTGGTTTGTGTGAGGACTCTAGCAGCAGAGTTTTGAACATGTTGAAGCCTTGCCAAGCCTTTGCCTGACAAACCCAACAGGACTCCATTGCAGGAATCCAGACATAAAGTTACAAATGCATGTCTTAGGATCTTGGCAACCAGATCAGTGAGAGATGGACGAAGGCGGAGGAGGTGAAAGAAGGCTGACTTGGTGATAGACTTGATGTGGGGCTCGAAGGAGAGAGATGGATCAAAGATTACTCCAAGATTACGGACTTCAGAGGATGGGCAGATAGAACAGCCATCAGTAGACAGCACAAGGTCACCCACTTTCTTTAGAAGAGCCTTAGAAGCCACCACGAAGACCTCTGTTTTATTACTATTGAGTTTGAGTAAGTTAGTAGTCATTCAGTTTTTGATATCTTGAAGACATGTGATCAGAGTTGAGTGTGGTAAGTGCTAGTTGAATTTGGTGTTAATGTATAGGAGTGGAAATAAAGGCCATGTCGGCGAATGATCTGTCCCAGGGGTAAAATGTAGACAGTAAAGAGAAGGGGCCCATGCACTGAACCTTATGACACGCCTTGGTTGACTGGGGCTGGGATTTTGAGCCACCAAATGACAAACTGCGAGAAATTATCAGAACCAGTCAAGCACCGTATCACTTATGCCCAGCGTTGTTTCCATGCGGTCAAGAAGGATAGCGTGGCAGACAGTGTCGTAGGCAGCAGAGAGGTCCAGGAGGATGAGAATATTTAGGGGTTGAGAGTCGGCAGCAATAACGAGGTTTGACAAGGGAAGTCAAAAGGCAAAATGTATCACTTTGACAAGGGCAGTTTCTGTGCTATGCTATGCTCTAAACCCTGATTGTAGAGGTTCATACAGGTTATGGTTGGTCATATGACACTGAAGTTGACAATCACCTGCCCTTTCCAGTATTTTAGCTAGAAAAGGAAGGTTGGGAATGGGCCTGTAGTTACTGAAGTCACCTGGGTCCTGCCCTTGCTTCTTGAGGGTGGGTGTGACTCCAGCTATTTTGAGTGAGGGAGGAACAACACCAGAATGCAAGGAACAATTCACTATGTTCACCACAAGAAGGCACAGGAAAGACATGCAGGCCTTGACCAGGGATGTTGACATGGGATCCAGAGAGCAGGTGGAGGCTTTAGCTCTGGTGATCAACTCTGCCATGTAGGTGGCATCAACAGCAGTAAAGGTGGATAAAAAGCTGTCTGGCGGGAGGGTTGCAGATGTATTGTTAGCGTCCTGAGCCAAAGACAATGTGGAGGATAGCTGGAGATGCTAGTAGATAGATTCAATCTTAGACTGAAAAAACTCCAAAAACAAGTTGCAATGTTGTACAGAGCTAGTGCAATGGGAGGAATCCAGGGGCCGAAGTAGCCGTTTGATAGTGGAAGGTCTAAACCTTGCACATTTGAGGGGGAAAAACCTGTCAAGCACACCAGGTCCAGGATATGGCCTTTGTTATGTGTGGGAAACTGTACATGTTGTGCAAAGTTTAAACAGTCCAATAGAGATAAAAACTCAGCAGCAAAAGTACAAACAACAGTCGACATGGATATTAAAATCACCAAGCAATAGTGTACATGGTGACATGGAGCAGACAGATGTAACGATCTCTGATAGCTCTGAAATAAAAAATGTGGAAGGTTTAGGTGGACAGTAGATTACGATAATTTGCAAAGGTTGGGGACCAGCCACCCAAAAGGCCAGACATTCAAATGACGTAGCATTAGGAGTCAGGAGGGTCTTCACCATATAGCCACTGCGGAGGATAACAGCAAGCCCACCACTTTGACCGACTGGGCAAGGTTTTTGTAGGTATTTGTAGGCTGATGGTGTAGCCATGTGTTCGTTAAACACATCAAATTGAGTGTTCAGCAGAGCAAAGGAGGTGTATTCATACTGTGTTGAAGGTGAGCTAGGGTGCAGAAAGCTAGTAACTTTCTTCAATGATTGCAGGGAGTTGACATTAACCCCTCGGGAAGCAGTTCAGTGCATAGTAGGAAGGCGCACCCTCGCCCAGATTGATTGGATAGAGTCCATTGACCTGTGGTGAATATATTTCCTACGTGAGCCCCTATGGCAGTAGGGCACCCGGCAAATAATTCCCAAGTTGCGGTGATCGCTGAGACAGGGGGGACTTAGCCGTGTAGGTTTAAAACAATGCAATTCAGCAGCAGAGTAACTGATCCGCATCATCTTGAAACCAAGCCTCATAAACCACAAACCATTATTTGTTTGTGGTTTATGACCCTAATGAGTGAATAAGCTAATGAATGATTGAATGAATAACTTTGTCGGTTATCAATTTATTGAATGGCTTGATCCAAGCCATAGTGGGCTACTGTTTTTTGAAAACAGTAAAAAAAAAGTTACATAAAAATATTTTTTTCATATACATTTTCAAATCCTCTAAAGCACTCCATTAACATCAGACAGTTAAAAGATAATCATGGAACAGACTCAGAATCAAAACAAATTAAAACACATTTGTTAAAACTAATCCACATACAACTATATATTATGTAAATTGACTGGTGAAAGGCAGCCAATATAATAAAGTTCAAAAACAGGAGAAAGTGTGTTACCGTTGTAATGTGTTACCATTGGTTTTCTTGGTGACTATGGTCCCAGCTCCCTTCAGATCATTGACAAGATCCTCCTGTGTAGTTCTGGGCAGATTTTTCATTGTTCTCATGATGATTGAAATCTCCACAAGGTTACATATTGCATGACTGAGTGAGATTGACAGTTATTTTGTGATTCTTCCATTTGCGAATAATCACTATCATTATTACTATTGTAAACTTCTCACCAAGCTGTTTGGCGATGGTCTTGTTGCCCATTCCAGCCTTGTGTTGGTCTACAATATTGTCCCTGACATCCTTGGAAAGCTCATTGGTCTTGCCCATGGTTTGGATTCTGATTGAATAATTACTTTTGTGGGCAGGTGTCTTGTACACAGGTAACAAGAGATTAGAGAGGGCTTCTAATCTCAGTTTGTGACCTGTATAAAAGACTCCTGGGAGCAAGAAATCTTACTGATTGATAGGGGATTAAATTCTTATTTCACTGAGTAAAATGCGAATCAATTTATAACTAATTTCAAGTGCGTTTTCTGGATAGTTTTGTTGTTATTCTGTCTCTCACTGTTTAAATGAACCTACCATTAAAATTATAGACTGATATTTTCTTTGTCAGTGGGCAAACGTACAAAATCAGGAGGGGATAAAATATTTTTTTCCTCCACTGTAACCATTAGTATATATTCAAGCAAGAGAGCAAACCAACTTTCATTCACATGTTTAAGCTACCCCAACTTGCTTAACAATGCTTAAACATGTATAAGCCAAAACAACATAAATATGCATGCCCATCCCACAATTTTTTTTTATGAGTTCTGAAGCTATCCCCAGGTATGAATCAAATGAAACAGTGATAGACAGCATATTGTGACGTGGTAATGAAGGAGACCAAACTGCAGGTAGGCGTTCGGAACGAATAGGTTTTATTACCTCTGTACCTTGGTAGACCGTAACTCTACCGGTAGTAAATACTAGAGTAGTGGCGCTTTAGGGAATGCAGCCACAGAGCACCTCGGTGCTCTCACACGCAACAGGCAGACAATAACGAACGCAGAGACAAGAC
>JACXGK010003910.1:28402-41785 GCA_016801125.1 Novumbra hubbsi | reverse complement strand
CCACTAAACAGCCTGGTCATCAATAGAACCCACCATGAACACTCCCACTAAACAGCCTGGTCATCAATAGAACCCACCATGAACACTCCCACTAAACAGCCTGGTCATCAATAGAACCCACCATGAACACTCCCACTAAACAGCCTGGTCATCAATAGAACCCACCATGAACACTCCCACTAAACAGCCTAGTCATTAATAGAACCCACCATGAACACTCCCACTAAACAGCCTAGTCATTAAGAGAACCCACCATGAACACTCCCACTAAACAGACTGGTCCTCAACAGATGTTGGCAAACTTGATGATGGAGCTGGAGTCCCTCAGAGCCCTGCAGTAATGGGTGATCAGGAATTAGGCAGAGGGCTGGGGCCCTTGGGAACCCCAGTCTTAGGAGTCCTTGAGGAGATGCTGTGGTTGGTCCACACACACAGAGTCTGACCATCAGGCCGTCCAATAGCTATCCTGTTGCACAAGGCGTTGTCAAGACCTACTGATTTGAGATTAGTTACGCGTCTGTAACTGAACCACAATGTTGAAACTCCCTAATTATCAGTCTGGCAAAAATCGACAACAGGAAATGAAAGTACATTACACCACAGAAGCGTTGCATTATCTTAATTAATGTGCGGAAATAACAGAAACGTATACTCTCGCTAATTTCAGCTGTCTCATGTTGGGAACAAAACAAGGACCAGACAGTTCGAGCAAAAACATGCAGACCAGTATCCCGATGGAGGTCATTTGGTCAGGCCCTGGCAGTGCTCCTCCTGTTCCTCTTCACACAAAGGAGCAGATTCCGGTCCTGCTGCTAGGTTGATGCCTGTCTCCTGGTATCTCCTCCATGCTCTGGAGACACAGCAAACCTTCTTGCGACAGCATGTATAAATGCTGTCCTGGAGGAGTTGGATTTCCTGTACAACCTGAATGGGCTGCAGGTTCCACCCCATGCTACCAGTAGTGACAGGACACTAGTAAAATGCTAAACTAGAGAAAAATCCGTCAGGACGGATAAGGAGAGAGCAATTGTCTGCGACCCCCACCTGTATAACCATTCCCTAATTCAGGTGTTACTGTTGCCTCTCCAGCGCACCTGTTCTCACTATAATTTGCACACGTAACATTGATTACCAATTCACAGATTGATGTCCCTGAAGTTAAATTGACTTGATGTTTTACTGTGATGATTCTGTTTTCGTAACATTAAACAGAGGAAAATAATCAACGTCACGGATTGTAAAATAGAGGAATAATACACATAACAGGCCTATTCATGAGTCTACATGTAATTCACTTTCTGTCAGGCTCCCTAGCATGTAAATACCACTGGAAGCTAAAGAATAGCTACTGCATTTATGGTCAAAGCTATACGGCATGAACTTGCAGCAACAAGTCGCCTTTGTGGGACAACCGCGGCTTTAGGGAATAAATAAAGTCGACTCAAGCTTCCTTCCAATACCAGTCAGACGATCCGGACGGCTGTATTACGGTTTTGAAACGGGTCCGCATTCGACTACAGGCCGGCCCTCCAGACGGGGGTGAAGTCGACCGTACGACCCTCGCGGTGTTCAGTAACCTACCCTCCATCAGGTGCGGACTGCATTGAAGCAAGCGTAAGGAGTCATCCTGACCGCCTCTGAGAACGTTTCTACTGCCACATGCACGTACACACTGTAAATGTTTGTACTTACATTACAAATATTATGGTTACTGTGTTGCTTTTATATAAAATATTATAGTAACACTGTATTATCAGCCTAAGTGTAATACCATTCTAGCCGTGTAAAAAAACAACCGTAATGGTGTGTGGTTGGGACGTGATGGGGGCGTGGCTGATGGGGCATATTTCTGTGAACGCTGCGAGAAAAGGAGACAGACGTTTGCTATTAAGCCCATTTTGTATAGTATCTCTATACAAACTATACAAACAGTATATTGTCATTTGTTTTTTCAATAGAAATAGTTAAAATATACATATATAATTATATAGGTTTTACAGGATATATATTCGCATGGCCACTGTTCTAATTTATATTTTTCAGTCTTATATTTGAGCATTTCCTTACTAGGCTTACCTTTGCTACTCATAACTGGACCTTTCTACACGACGTCGGAATCGCTGATACCAACATAGGTGTACGTCCCTTTCAGGTAAAGATGTATTCTACCTCAGCTAACTACACACGTTTTTGAAGGGGGGAAATCTAGCGGACTGCAGTGTGGAAATTTCAACGAATTACATCTAGGAACTTTTTGACAGCAAAACTTAAGAAGTTGTCACATGTACCAAGATTGGCAGATGATAATCTTTCAATGGTAGGCCTGTACTTGGTGGTATGAAGAAACAATAAACCAATTCTAATTGTTATTTGTGACTGAAGGTGGGTAATGTCATAGCTATTGAATTGCTGTGAGAGTGAAGTTATTCGTAGGTTTCGACATGATCTTCAATCTGACCCGTTCAGGACGAGGCTGTGCCGGTGATTTGGCTCCGATTGATGGTTTTATTTTGTCTCTAGTAACTTCACCATACCAGCAACCAGCGAAGAGAAAATCCAAATGGGGACAATCAGGGATTTAAACAAAAACAATATAGCGGAGAATCTTGTTGATGAGATGGGGCCCCAAAACACATGGAACAATCCCGGTCTGACCATCCTGGAGGTCGAATATATATTCTCACTATGTTATACGTTAGCTATACAGTAGTCTATGTTTAAAATTTTAGTGGTGTCGCACTGACCCAAATCATGTTTCTCGCACTTTTAGCAACAACACAAGTAGGTTGAATATGATCACAGTGCAGGATATCCTGGACCCTCAAAGCTGATATCTTATCAATCCTCTCTAATAATGATCGGTAGACTCTGAGAACGTAAAAAACAATGACCAACTGTAAGACCATCATATAACGCTAAATCATTAAACAACAATACTTACCAATGTACAGCTCTGGAAAGAATTGCAAATGTTATTTCCTTTCCAAAAAAGTTTAAGTTATTTTGAGTGAGGAACAGAAGGGTTCAATTGTAGGAGACTACCGCAATGGCTGTATATCAGATTTTTTGTAAACCGGACTTATTTTAACAGATACTTTCGGTCAATACATGTACCGTCTTTTTTGTACAAGAAAACATTCACAAATACTAAAAGCTGTCATAATTAGTAGGGTTGCCCCCAATATAATAATAAAGAGATTATTGTTAACTCCTACAGTTCTTGCACTACGGATACATGACATGTATCAAAATGAGCATCTCGTTTCGTTGCATATTTTAGGAAATATTCACGTGTGTGTGGCAAAAACATAACCACGTTTGTCAACATTTCCAGAATGAGCCCATGCAAATCGCAGTTGTTTCTGAAGTTTGCGAGTAATGCTAGCTAGCTACAGTACTGTTTATGCAGTGACAATGAAATGCCAGCTATTCGGTCTTTTTTCATGCGGGAGATAGGTATGTAGCTAGCTAGCCAGATAACTATCTAATGGGACATATCGTTTTGTTGGTATTCGGGATATGGCCAGACCTGGGGATTATCTGTGCTAACTCACTGCCAGCTCTATGGCTCTGTGCACAGCGAATACAGCTGTTGCGACTGCAAACACACTTTACAATTTCCACAGCCATAATAATAACCAGTTAAAATGAATACACAGAAAACTGTATACAATGTTTTAAAATAAAATTAATAAATCACATTATTGGGTAAACATTGGTGTAAGGCTGATTAAGGCTAAATCAGGATCAAGATCATTACAATATTTTCTATTTCACACAGGCCTAGTCTTTTTGGAATACGTTAACAAATATACCAACATCTTTGACAGACAAATTCGTAAGATGTATTACGTTAAGTTCAATATTGTTTGGAGTAATAATCATTGGAATACTTAAACAAAAAAAACAACAACAAAAAACATGTACAGCAGAATTCGTAAGATATTTTGTGATAGGCGAAATAACGTTGGAGTAATAATCCAGAATTAAAAAATGTGTAGGTTGTGTGTCAAACCCTGTGTCGTTCTGCTTCTGCAGACAGGTCCACTGCCCTAAATGCTGTTAATGGTGGGAAGTAGTACTGTGACCAATTAGTTTCGCCGGGATAGAACGAGGTTGCCGAAACACAGCGAGTGCATGCGATTCTAACCACCCGCTGTTACTATGGCTGACTCTGAGGATCAAACATTACAAATGCATTTACACTGATTTTTTTTATGGCATTAGGTATTTTAAATGTATCAAACTCGTTAATTTTGACAGCCCTAGTGTATATTAGGGGGCTGAAATGATACCAGGAGAATTTGGTTCAGACACAGGCCTACAGGTCAAATAAAATTAACTTTCTCTCATGTCCTTGTTTAATCAAAATTGTTAACGTTTATGAATGGTTACAGCCTACAGAGAGACTATTTAGACTATAGTTGTTGCAGCAATTTAATTAAAATAACGTTAACATAATGCATAAATAAAATGTTCTTTTCACACTAGCAAAGAGGGTCTGGCTCAATGCTGTGGCCAGACCCTGCACCCTTCACCTAGGCCTGGGAGGTTTTTATTTGCTTTAACAACACATTATTTTCTGATTTTGTTTATAAAGCCAAAAGGACTTCAGAACCAAACTTTTAATTTCACCAATCATTCCATTCCAATAAACGTTCAGCGAGACTTAAGTAACCTTGTTGAGTGACTGTCAGAAACATTGAAGTTTACCAGGTGCAAAGTGTTTTTTATCTAAATAAAACTATCAGTGTAAAAACGCATATAGGTCAGCAATGCTGGTCACGGAATCCATACTGACATTCTCACAAACAGTATAACAGCACATTTCTCATGGATTTCACTTAAAAACAGTTTGTTAGTTGCTCCAGGATCCAGTGTGTTTTTTCTAAGTAGCAGTTTTACTAGACTAACATTCTTATTGATGAGGAGCTACAGAACCAGGAAAAACAAAGCTCCCCTCGAGGAACAATGCCATTAAAATGTTACATCCCACTCAATAATACCGGGGGCAAACATGTGGCCACATGTCGAGGCAAAGACTTAAATGCCTCGAACTCTCTGACGCAGCAGTTGGGAAAAACCAAAAAAGGATTCCAGGAATGTCCAATCTTACCTAAAAAGACAAATGCTGCTCTGATGGAGGAGATTCCAGAGATCAGCCCTTTCCAGTCAGCGCCAGACACCCAGAGGACAAGGCGTTGCCATTCTGTGGACTTCAGTGGTGGATAGTGCTTGAGGACTTGATTTACCTCAACACGTGTGGAGGACATTTTCAGCGGGGCCCCTAACACTCCCACAGCTGTCGTGTAATTATGCCTGCTCCTACAGCACATCGTTTCCTAGCTATTGGGGAATACGTCTGGGAGTTCCCAACTGTCTCCGTGCATTAGCACTCCGTAACTCTCAGTTAGGGTGATTTGGCCGTGGTTACCACTACCTCGCTGGGTGTCGGTGCTTTGGGTACAAACATCACATGGCCTCTGTGGATGTCTTGTAGAGCACTGGACAGCCGCTTCTAATGGCGTACGATCCATCACTAGGTCACGATGTCTGCCATGCAAATATGAGTGTGGTGTCACGGTCCAATTTGACAGTTTAAGCTTCTCTGTCGGTTAAACTGCAGCTCACAAGACTCCTGTGCACAGCCCCTGACAGTCACGTCCTGCCCACACCTACAGCGCTGGCCTATGTCTGTCTGACACACAGCTTTTCATCTGGTTCAAACTCAAAAGGTAGCTCTCAAAAACACAAACTACCTAGCAAAAGTAGTAAAAACTACTACCGTGCCTGTTTTGAAAAGCCCTTTCTGCCAGGGATTCCTACCATCCGAAGTGTTTACTCAGACAGAGAATATTTGTTCTGTAATGTCTTTGCAACTATATCTATCTGCCAATATGGAATAACAAATGCCACAATAACTGCTACCAAACACTCCAGATAGATTTTTTCATCAGCCATGTTTATCAGACCTTTACAGCCCTGTTGTTTATTACCGATAAAGGCCCCCCTTTACACCCCTGTTGTTTATTACTGATAAAGGCCCCCCTTTACATCCCTGTTGTTTATTACTGATAAAGGCCCCCCTTTACATCCCTGTTGTTTATAACTGATAAAGGCCCCCCTTTACACCCCTGTTGTTTATAACTGATAAAGGCCCCACTTTACACCCCTGTTGTTTATAACTGATAAAGGCCCCCCTTTACATCCCTGTTGTTTATAACTGATAAAGGCCCCCCTTTACACCCCTGTTGTTTATAACTGATAAAGGCCCCCCTATACACCTCTGTTGTTTATTTCTGATGAAGGTCCCCTTTATACCCCTGTTGTTTATTACTGATGAAGGCCCCCCTTCACACCACCATTAGTTTCTACTGTTGACGCAACAGGAACATGTTGGTGCAACTACTGAAATACGGTCTTTTGTCATGAACAGAGGGCAGTTTCCTCTCAGAGTTAGGTCAATCTAAAAATAACAAAATACTTCCTGTGTGTGTGTCATACTGGAAATTTCTAACAGTGTGTTTCATGGGTTCTGTAGACAATGTTGGGAAATCGTCAAATATGATTTGGTGTGTGACAAAAAAATGACATTCATTTGATTTCCATATTATTAATTAAAATCACATTTCAAGTTAGGCATTGAGGTTACCCGGTTGAGTTTTGAATGACATTTTTAGAAAAGCCATTTTAGATGCATACGGTTCCTGAGTTTCTGGCTGTTTAAGCTAGTGACAAAACTCCTATAGGTTGGAGTGACACTAAACATGAAACGACACGTCTGAGGTACTTCCTATAGAAAGCCCCGAGACTAATTGACATTAGAGGACACACGGCTAAACATTGCAATTTAATGCCATGTAAGTCTTAGATTTAATATATATGGCATTTTTCTCTCTTTCAGTAATTGTAACTAATGGACCTTGAGGGGAACACGAGTGTGGGCAGCAAAGCCTTCCTGGACTCTGAGTTCCGCTACCACCTCTTCCCAGCGGCTTACAGTATCTTCTTCATCCTCGGGCTGACGGCCAATGGCTACGTGCTGTTTGTGCTGCATCGCCTGCGCGAAACCCAGGCCATGAACGAGATCCGCATCTACATGGCCAACCTGACGGTGGCCGACCTGCTGTTTGTCTGCATCCTCCCCTTCTGGATTGACTACTACCGCCGCCACGGCAACTGGAACTTTGGCGACCCCCTGTGCCGTGTCAGCGGCGCGTTCTTCTTCATCAACAACTACTGCTCCATCCTCTTCCTCACCGCCATCAGCGTGAACCGCTACTGGGCCGTGACGTGCCCGCTGGACGCCGCCTCGTCCAACTGCTGGCGTCGCGGGGCCCTGGTCTCCACGGCGATCTGGGCGCTCACCCTGTCTCTGTCCATGCCGTACCTGGTGAATCCGGGCGTGAACAAGGACCAGAGCAACATGTCCCGGTGCTTCGAGGGTTACCACGACGCAACCGACCACAGCAAACGCCTGGTGGCCATCACGCACCTGGTCATCGTCTGCGTCTTCGTCCTGGTCTTCTTCGTGGTGGTGGCGTGCAACCTGCTCATCGCCCGGGCCCTGCTCGCCCAGTCGCCCCACCAGCTGTGCGGCTCGGCGGGCGTCAGGCGCCGGGGCGTGAAGAGGCAGGCCCTGCAGATGCTGTGCGCGGTGGTGGGGGTGTTTGTCGTGTGCTTCCTGCCCCACCACCTGGTGCAGTACCCCTGGACCCTGGCGGTGCTTCAGATCCGGGAGGGCTGGGGCAGCACCAGCTGGGACGGCGGGACGCGGCAGTGGCTGAACGACGCCCACCAGGTCACCCTGATGCTGATGGGGCTCAACTGCCTCCTGGACCCGGTGGTGTACTGCTTCGCCACCCGGAGGTTCCGCATGTACATCAAGGACCACCTGAAAGGGGTTGGGAAGGGCAAAGGATGTAACGACACCGCCGTCACCCACATCTCCATGACGAGCAAGCGGCTTCATAACGAGCAACACTTGCTGAAGGCTTAAAGTCCCGGCCGACATTGTACAATTGTGGTTGGGGGGGGCGGGGTTATTGCTGAGGGTTGTTGATTCGCCGCATCCTGGAGACGGTACATTCAGCAGGACCACAAACCACACTTAGCAATGTGCACCCTGCATCATACACTTCCTCTGTGTCACCCTGGTTGTGTTTGGACACATGCAAACAACCATATTGCCTCACTTCAAGCATGGTTCCTCCCAAGGTTTTTTTTCTTCTTGTTGCGGTTTATGATCGCTGGACACTCTCCCAGGTCAAATCTGTTTCGTAAGGAAACTGGCCGTATCTGGACAATATTTATTTTTGTTGTTGTGAAAGACTGTAAGCTTACATTTTCATTTGCAATCCAAAGAAGAAGGCAGACGTTTAATGCTGGAGCTTTAAATGATAGTATGATAAATGTTGCTGGTCTTTATTCAAGGAAATGGAAAATCTGTTTTGAGTGTAAAATTACATTGTGAAACATTCTACATAATGTGTTATGTAGAGCCATGTGTGCAATGAACATTATTATATATTTATTTTTCTGTGGCACAAAACCAAATATTTCAGATATTAGTAATAACAATGTATTACTCTACATCGCCTTTCCGTAGAGAAACAATCATGCTTGAAAAGCGGCAGAGAAAACGTTGTTTCTGTAGCCTCCACCGACGCAGCCACAGGACAGCTCTCACTTCCCAAACGGCCACGTGGTGTACGGCTTCGACAGGGACATGCTTCAGTATGCATAATGTTCATGGTGTACGGCTTCGACAGGGACATGCTTCAGTATGCATAATGTTCATGGTGTACGGCTTCTACAGGGACATGCTTCAGTATGCAGAACGTTCATGGTGTACGGCTTCGACAGGGACATGCTTCAGTATGCAGAACGTTCATGCTTATGTGGCTATGCGTGTTTCAGCTAACGTGACCCTTCATGTGATGCGATTAAGACATTATGTCGGTCTGGATTCTGGATTCTCATTTACAGCTGCTATTAAAATATTACAGAAAACATCCTCCTCTTCCCTGTTGCAAATCCTTAATGCAGACAAACAGAACAAAAAAGGTGAGTAAAAGAAATTTTTTAAAGCCACCCATTTTTAAAGCCACTTTACACTCCAGTCATGAGGATTTTCTTTCAATTTGAAACTGATTAACTTTTCCGGCCCTAGAAAGCAACTCAGACATAGACGAAACATCTAGCTGGAAAACAATGCCCGACAACGTAGTATCTTTGTTGGAACTGGTAGTGCAGGACGAGATGTTTATGTTTGTCTGAGAATGTCCACACAGGGTTTGGCAGGGCGCTGCATCATTCTCCTGGGTTCAGAAGTGGTTTATCAAGTTTTTCTAGTCTTCTTACGGGTAGGATTTGCATACCCTTTTCCTATCCTAGGCATTATCTACAATCAAGACAAGGTGGCATAGATATCTTCGCCCGCTATGTTGGCTTGAAACAAGTCTGTGTAGTTTTGGCTGGTATCGGCACAGTTCATGTAGATTTCTCCTGTGTCCCCAGTGTGACCTTGGCACTGTCTCCCCCTAGTGGTGAGAGCAGACAGTTGCTTGACTTCAGTGACGAGCAAACAATGTATATCATTGTATTGATGTAGTTAACCAGACTTCAGTGACCATCAAGAGTTCATTAATAAAACCAATGAAATATCAATCCAAGATGCTCTTACTTGGGTGCTTTTTCAGGTCCAGCAAGTCCTAAAAAGTAGATAAAAAAATCATGAAATTAAGATTAATTCAAACACACCCCAATACCTAAATAAACACTAAAGTGTTTTCAGAAACCTACTCTAAACCTATAATTATATGCCAAATAACCAATTAAGCTGCAGTAACAGAAAAGTTGCAAGGTGGAATCCGCCTCCAGTGACACAACAATTCTGCTGTCCCCGAGCCAAGCAGTTTAACCTATTTGCTACCATGTCGTTGCTGTAAATAACAAAAAGTCCACAGACTGGTGAAATATAGGAGGAATAATATAATAATCAGTACTCTGCAGTACCGCCCAGTACCGGGGTCTGGACAAACACTTGGGCTCACTGTGAGGCTGTCCTCAAAGCGTGTCATGGAAGCGGGAGCGAGACACTGAGTCGTCCATTGTGACACTAGCTGCATGTGGCCCTGTACCAGTGTCATTAGTATTTCACCAATAGGCTTCCTATGTCCTATGCTCTCTCATGTGCCCCCATGGGTCCACGTACAGGCTGTCGATGGACTACTCCAGACGGTGTTACTCACCTTTGGCTCGAGTGGCCTTGGTGGCCAGAGACTCTGGAGCTGCTCTCTCATTGGCCAGCTGCCTCCTCCACCTCAGCATCAGTAGGAGCAGGAGGACCGGGGCCAGGAGAGCCAGGACCAAGCCGGCAACCCCTGCATACACTCCCCCTGAGGAGAGAGGAGAACTCCGGTCAACCGCGATGCCATTGAGGCACCACATCCCTGACAGTGAAACAACAAGACACTGTTGAGGAGTTTCTGCTCCAATATTGAGAGATGCACTGAGTAGCAGGGGAAGACGAGGTGTATTGGCTTTCATTGGTCGATTGATCCAGTGTCATGAGTGAACAATGCATAGATGTCCTTTATCTTCCGGTACGCCGTCATCCTAGATAATTACCACTCCTCCCATCCTCACTCGATAGTTACCACTCCTCCCATCCTCACTCGATAGTTACCCCTCCTCCCCCTCCCATCCTGTCCTGCCCTGTCCACTCCCAATGGATCCCAGTCCTCCTCCACTGTGTCCTCCATCTGAGCCGTCCTCCATCTGGAGATGTGCAACGTGAGAACCAACACACCGCTCACCAGTGTGGGGGAAGGAGATGATGTAGACGTCGTGGGCGAGGCTGTCCTGGCTCTGCGTGATGCCCAGGTCTTTGCTGTATGCATGGCACTGGTACTGGCCGCTCTGCCCAGACCTGCCCAGGGTCAGCTCGCGCCCGCCGCTCACCGCGTTCCAGCCGCCGCTCTCGTTCACCCGCGTCCACGTCCAGGCCACGGAGGAGGGGTGGGAGGCGGCTTCGCAGCGCAAGGTGAGACTCTGGCCCTCCACGATGGCCCGTGCGCTGGAAGACACCCACACTGGGGAGAGTCTCTCTGGGGAGGGAGGAGGACACACACTGACCACCTGGTGGTACCGAGAAACACACCGAATGACCACTTTCTACATTTACCACGTTCAAATGATTTAAATTGGGGGAGTGAATCATTTAAATGTACTCAATATAGTACCCACGTTCTTATGAAACACTCAAAGCTTGTGATAATTGATAATCCCTTCAATGTGTATTATTTCCAGTGTACACTGCCTGGTACTCTAATATTTCGATGGCCTGCCTTTGGCTTTGAACATGGCGTGCATTCGCTGAGGCATCGTTAGGACAACCTTGTGCAACGTGACAACTTTTATTTTCGTTCAGAGTCGCATTCATTTTTGTCCGAGATCTTGACGAGAGTCCAACCACTCCGTGAAGTCTTCTCCAGTATCTGTCTGTCAACGAGGCCAGTTCTCTGTGTCGGTAATTCATGTGTGAAAATAATTCCCAATGTTCCTTTAACTACTCTCCCGGTGAGTCTTGGAACAGGCGTGTGCTCACAGGCAAGATCCATGGTGGGATAACCTGATCAATCAGTACATTCACCTACTCAGCTGACTTCATTGTATTGCTGCGTAACGTTGCTGAGCCTTGACCGGACCAACTGAAACAACCCCTGATCATGACACTGCCTCCAGAGGCTTGTACAGTGGGCTCTATGCATGATGGGTGCATTGCTACAAGCGCTTCCCTTCTTACCCGGACACATCGCTCTGGAATAAGGACAGAATGGACTCATCGGACCACAGGACCTTTATCCATTGCTCCAGAGTCCAACCTTAATGCTCCCCCCCCCGATTAGCCTCACTAACAAGTGGTTTTCTTGTGGCCACACAGGAGTTTAGTCCCAATGACGTGAAGTCAGATGTGAAGTCTTGTGGCACCAACAATAAGGGATCTCTGATCACGGTCATTCAAGATTAAAACTGGCAAAGATATTACAATCTGGATGCCCATTATTCGACTAGCAACATTGCAAATGTTTTCTTCCATTTCATCTCTAAATATTGTAATATCTTCTGCAGTTTCAATTTAATCTGCAGTAGAAAGCATTTTCCTCATCAAGTCATCCAGTACAGCCATGTTAATGCCTAAGTGCCACAGACTGTAGTCCACCAATCAAAAAACAATATACGTTAGACCCTGACCTACAACTTCAATGGATGAAAGTGATCGATTTAATGACGGATTCTATAAAGACAGATTTGACAAAGACTGCAACCATGAAATAAATCTGTTAAAAATATTTTACATATCATTTAAATTATACATTTCCCTTTTCCAAAACCATAAAGGTTGCATACCACTTAAATCTATCGTAGCTACAAACTAGCTCCTACCACGATTAACAATGATTTCCACAATTCATATAAAATGAATGTCACTTTATAATAAATAGAAATAAAGTCACATACCTATGACAGTCAGGTTGACTGCATTGCTGTAGTGCATGTTTCCAATTGAAAAACACGAGCACATGTATTCTCCAGAGTTCTCAAGGGTAACAAGCAAAGTGTACTTGGGGCCTGTATATTTGATCTCGTTCAGATGGCACAGTGTGTAGTTGTATAAATTACAAGGTCCGCCACAGATCATTTCGACGTTGTCACCAACCAGCGTGACGGGCTTTACAATCTGCAAGGTCAGAGTTACGTCACTGCTGACCAGTGGAAATGCTGTCCGAAAAAAGAAATAGTCGGGTCAATTCTCTGCTTTTACATGGAACACAACTGTACGATATGGACATGTTAAGCCTTAACGCCATTGTGTTGAGGGACAAAGAGTCTCAAATTCACAACTGCCTTGCTACCCTAATAGGTTTCAATATGAGTGTTAAAACAGATCAACATGTAGGACCCATCCTGACGTAAACAGAGTACACAATACCAGCCTGCCATCAGAGCACGATTGTTAGCTAGCTAGCTTCAATTTTTTTCCCTGGGCTAATACATTTAAGCTCCATTAACAGGCTTATTCATTTACCTATTTGTCATTCAGGGACGGGTAGCACTGGATGTAATTGATACCCAGAGGAAAATAGAACAGGGCTACGCTCTCTTCATTTTTGTTAAGGAGATGGTTTCTATTTTTTTTTATGTAGGGCAGGGGATTACAATTCCAATATTTCTTAGCGATTTAAATTGAGTTGGATATTTTTTTAATCATGTGCCAAATCCTGCGTGCTTCTCGATTTTCAGGATAAACTATTGAGGTTGGGAGGCTCTATCCAGGCAGGGGAAGGGGGGGGGCGGGACTCTATCCAGGCAGGGGAG
>JACXGK010003910.1:0-22767 GCA_016801125.1 Novumbra hubbsi | reverse complement strand
ACCGTGAGAATGGACAGACCCCTGCTGTGTGTTGTTGACAAGTCACTAGTGGTCCCCCGTAGTGTTACCCCGTGGAGAACCCCAGTGGTGTTACCCCGTGGAGAACCCCAGTGGTGTTACCGCGTGGAGAACCCCAGTGGTGTTACCGCGTGGAGAACCCCAGTGGTGTTACCGCGTGGAGAACCCCAGTGGTGTTACTTCAAGCAGAGGGGGGAGAGCTACACACAACACTCCCCCAGACACACATGACCTCCCCCCTCCCCCTCACACACACACACACACACTCCCCCCAAACACACAGAACCTAGCCACCACTCAGGGTGTCAAATACAGCTGAAGGTCACATGGAGGTGAATCCGCTTGACCTGAAGACGACACCAGCAGGAACCTCTGAGTGATTTCCCTTTTCCCGTCCCTGACTAAACAGGACAACGGGACATCATCCACTGGTCGGAACCATCTTTCTGGGTGTGTGCGGTATTCTGTTCCTATTCCCGCTCCAGCAGGTCCAGCCAGTGATATGGACCCAGACACCACAGGACCAGGACGTTCCGTTGCACCCGGGCATTTCAAACTAGCAGCCGTCTTGTTTCGTGACAACAACTTCTGCCAACGCCAACTGTTCAGCTGTGTGCTTCGGTGCTTCGGGAGGAAAATCAAAGAGTACATCGTTAGTCTCGGCCTACACATATGGCTCTGTTTTTCAGTCTTGGACAAGCAGAACGTGGATACAGAGAAGGGGGGAGGCATGGCTGGAAGTCCTTCACCACTTTCCCCTCGGCCATTAGTGACACATGGTCGCCTCTCTAACCCCCATGAATGACTCAAATAGGTTCTAACCAACTCATGTATCCTCCAGATGTCATCGTAGTGGTGACGGCTTGTCTCTTGCCTCACTCTCTTTCTATCTCTTTTAATCTTCCTCGGACTGTGTGTTTTTCTAATATTCCCTCTCTCTCTGACCCTCTCATTTACTCCACCTCTCTCTCTATGGGGAAGACTGTGGTTTGTCAAGCTGACAGGGGCTGACCCAGAATGGGTTTTAGTCCAGTAGAAGCGTTTGGCTTTAGATTAAAAAGAGACTTGTTAGAGGTAAAAGGAGTTGGAAAAGCTCAGCCCTAACCCTGAGGTCCATCTACAACCCTAACCCTGAGGTCCATCTACAACCCTAACCCTGAGGTCCATCTACAACCCTAACCCTGAGGTCCATCTACAACCCTAACCCAGAGGTCCATCTACAACCCTAACCCTGAGGCCAGTCTACAACACTAACCCTGAGGTCCATCTACAACCCTAACCCAGAGGTCCATCTACAACCCTAACCCTGAGGCCAGTCTACAACACTAACCACAGAGGTCGGTCTACAACCCAATTAGAGGGCATGTTTATTGTTAGAAGTGGAAAATTGGTGTGAATTAAGATTGTACGGTCACACAAGAACACAAATACACATACCAACATGCACAAACACACAAATACCGTTACCCAAACACTGCTTCAATAAATATCCTGTGAATAAGTTATGGTTCCCTAATCCAGAGAAAGTCAGGCTTTAGCAAGTCAATCCTCTGTTTTGGATGACAAACCCAGAAGTCGAACAAATACACACAAACCCCCCCCTCCCCGATCCACCCGCAAACAAAGAGACATGCAAAACCAGAAAACGCTCATTGTTAAGATTCTTATTTCCTATTTTTGATTGACATTGCTGGCTGTCTCCTCCCTTGGACCAGCTGTCACGCAGCGTTTAATCACCATCTCGGGTATCTCGCCCTCTCCCAGGCTGCCACTATGACACGTCTGCCTGCCAGTCACCGGGGTCTATTTATAATCCTCCACTACTAGACCCACGCCCGAGGGAAAGGCAACGACTCCCCCGACACGCTGGCTCCTTCTGGGCATGGCTCCGTCTTCCTGCCCCACCCGTCAGCCTGCCCTCTCCGCTGAGCAGAACAGACACGCGCTCCCGCCATCTGACATGCTCGTTTATTGGCTGAGGGCATCTACGTCCGGGTCGATCTTCGTCAGAGCCGTGCCAGCTCCGGCGCTCACTCGGCGTGACGGCAAGGAGGTCCGGGCCGTGGGGGGACGGTCACCTCCGTCACAGAGCACCTCCCTGGTGGGTCAACTCCAAAACGCTGACTGTGTGTCAGGTGTGTGTCTGTGTGTCAGGTGTGTGTCTGTGCGTCAGGGGTGTGTCTGTGTGTCAGGGGTGTGTCTGTGTGTCAGGGGTGTGTCTGTGTGTCAGGGGTGTGTCTGTGTGTCAGGGGTGTGTCTGTGCGTCAGGGGTGTGTCTGTGCGTCAGGGGTGTGTCTGTGCGTCAGGGGTGTGTCTGTGTGTCAGGGGTGTGCTGTGAAAGGAAGGATTTGAAGGAAAATGTGTTTGAGCCGAAAGCCAGCGGAGGTAATCTGCAGCCCTGAGCTGATAAGAGCCGTCCTCTCTTCAGTACGTCTGGAATGGGATCGATCAAACCCCCTCCCCGTATCAGGGAAACAGAGGGAGACTGTGTGTGCGCCTGGGTGTGTGTGCATTTGTGTGTGTGTCTGTGTGGGTGTGTGTGTGTGTCTGTGTGTGTCTGTGTGTGTGTGTGTGTGTCTGTGTGTGTCTCTGTGTGTGTGTGTGTCCAAGAGAAAGGGACAAACAAGTGGGGTTGAGAAAGAGCAGATGTCTGATAGGGGGAGGAAAGATGAGGAGTGTGGGGGGGTGGGGGTGTGTGTGTGTGTGTGTGTGTGGACTCCACGCGCAGTTGAGGGGATACAGGCCAGGGGAGGAGGAGTGTTAAGGAGGTACAGGCAAGAGGAGGAGTGTTAAGGAGGTACAGGCCAGGGGAGGAGGAGTGTTAAGGAGGTACAGGCCAGGGGAGGAGGAGTGTTAAGGAGGTACAGGCCAGGGGAGGAGGAGTGTTAAGGAGGTACAGGCCAGGGAAGGAGGAGTGTTAAGGAGGTACAGGCCAGGGGAGGAGGAGTGTTAAGCGTTAGAGAGTGTTAATAGCCAGTTCCGACAGAAATCGCAACATATCAGTTCAACCATTTATGTGAGAACTATGAACAACAATGTATGACTCACTGCCATCACACAACTGTGTCCACGACACAACCCACAACATTATTATCATATTAATAATGGCAATCCCCATTAGCAATGTTCAAGGCCCTCAGCACCAATCCCAGAACAGAAGGGAACACAGAACCAAACGTGTGGGGGCAGGGGTGGAGGCAGGGGTGGAGGCAGGGGTGGAGGCAGGGGTGGGGGCAGGGGGAGGTGTGTGCATTTGCACTGGCATGTCAGTACGATTATCGGCATATGACTATTAAATATGTATGAAATCTGACATTGTGAGCCATCCCTTCAGCTGACACGTCGTCGGCCAATCAGACTTCCTGGCTGAACTGGCTGTGCTAATGGTCTCTCACCTCCAGGACACTGGATGTTTTTCAGAGCTGAGAACTGGGCTGTCTTCATAAACCCAATGTGTCTAGTGTGTGGTAGAGAATGGTTTTCTCAACCTTTCCAACTTCTTAATGTCCAATTCACAGTTTATCATAGGGCCAGGAAGTTTTCCATCCAAAACACAAGATTGAATTTGCCAATCCCGCCACAAGGAGTCGCTAGAGCACCAGAAGACAAGACAGCCCTGTCTGACTTCCCCAACACCCACTGTGGCCAGTGCAATGCTTTCTTGTAAACCATAGTAGTGACCAAAGCTTTCTGAAACCTTTGAGGCAATTTAGAATAAAAGCATTCGCTACTCCACTACTTTCTATTATGTTCACATACTATCCCAAAATATTGGCGCTTAATTTTTTTAATGGTGAGGTGTGGTTAGGTGTGGTGAGGTTAGGTGAGGTGTGTTTAGGTGTGGTGTGGTGAGGTGTGGTTAAGTGAGGTATGGTGTGGTGAGGTGTGGTTAGGTGAGGTGTGGTGTGGTGAGGTGTGGTTAGGTGAGGTGTGGTTAAGTGAGGTGTGGTGTGGTGAGGTGTGGTGTGGTGAGGTGTGGTGTGGTGAGCTGTGGTTAGGTGTGGTGAGGTGAGGTGTGGTGAGGTGTGGCGAGGTGAGGTGTGGCGAGGTGAGGTGTGGCGAGGTGTGGTTAGGTGTGTGCGTTGACTTTGAGAATACGTAGTGGCTTGGGTTCACGCCTCCCTAGTGTTTCCATTTGCCTAGAAAAAGATACGTCTTTTAAAATACTTTGGATGATGAAGGCAACAGTGTCAAAGGATCCATTTTAACTCCTAGATTTGTTTTTCCCCGGATAGAAACCTTCCAAAATCTCAGTCCAATCAGCCTCCATTGGTCCAGCAGCAGGACAGAATAATATTTTGATTCCTTATTCGTGTCTCCGGAACCCTCCGGAAGATGACCACGAATCCGTCCACCTCCATGGGGCTCCTCATCATCCCCGACCTTCGACCTCTTGGATCCAGTGTCATTGTGTTTCTTACCCTAATCACCTTTCGCAACCCCCCGTTAATACCCCATCAGAAGCGACCCCCGTTAATACCCCAGGAAAAGCGACCCCCGTTAATACCCCAGGAAAAGCAACCCCCCGTTAATACCCCAGCAGAAGCGACCCCCATTAATACCCCAGCAGAAGGGACCCCCGTTAATACCCCATCAGAAGTGACCTCCGTTAATACACCAGCAGAAGCGACACACTTGATATAATAAAGACTGACTTGTTTTAAAGCTTTTATTGGAAGGTCTTGCAGATTAGACCGCTGAGGTTTTTACTGGAGCAGATAGAGCGCTGAGGTTTTTACTGGGGCAGATAGAGCGCTGAGATTTTTACTGGGGCAGATAGAGCGCTGAGGTTTTTACTGGGGCAGATAGAGCACTGAGGTTTTTACTGGGGCAGATAGAGTGCTGAGGTTTTTACTGGGGCAGATAGAGCGCTGAGGTTTTTACTGGGGCAGATAGAGCGCTGAGGTTTTTACTGGGGCAGATAGAGCACTGAGGTTTTTACTGGGGCAGATAGAGCGCCGAGGTTTTTACTGGGGCAGATAGAGCGCTAAGTGATGCCAGAACTGCAGATGGAATGCCAGTAGACGGACGGGCTAACGCTAACGCCACGGGGTCAGGGCGGTGACAGAACCTGCTTTCCTCCTCCTACTGTGTGTTTGCCTTTCAGACGCAGGATGGCATTGGTAATCTCAGTTTAAATACACAAATCCCCAGCCGCAATCCAATCAAACCTATAATATCCCCTGGCGTGGCTCTGGCCCACCCAGCAACACATCTGCCAGCAGAGATGCCACGCCCCTTACACTGACGCTGGCACACACACACACTCCTGCATACACACACACTCCTTTATACACACACACTCCTGCATACACACAGGTCTGCAGGGGAAGAATGTGCACTCAAAGAGATACACACGCACAAACACACATACACACACCATACTCTCACTGATACTCAGCTGGCAGTGTTTAATGCTGTCTCTGAGGGATTTAATCCAGATTACCAGACCGTTTAGCTCTGCGCACACACACACACACACACACACCCATACCAGGATTATCCTCTAGAGGGTGCTGTGTGTCAAGAACAGTCCAGCTGGAGGTTTAAACACATGGGAGATTAACTCAGCAAATCTCCCTACATGTCTCTCCTGTCTCCCACCTCCGACTCCTTCCCTGTCACTCCTGTCTCTCACCTCCCTCTCCCTCCTTTCTCTCAACTCTCTCTGCCTTCCTCTCTCTATCCCTTTCTTTCTCTCTCCTCACGTTTACAAAGAGTCCTGGTTCTGTCATTGTTGCAGAAGCTTCAAATGGGGCACAACACAATACATCATTTGAGGGGTGTAGGGGGGAAGTTGCCATGAAATGTTTCAAGAAGAAAAACCCAAATGTGCTCAATGTGTCAGAGACAGAAAAGAAAATGGAGGCATAAAAATGAGATTCACAAAGTGTTTGTTTGCTGTCCATTCGCCAGTTTAATCAGATGCTTTACAAAACCGATCATAGATCAGCATTCGTTCCCTAAACCTCTCGCCTGATCAAATCAGCCTTGCAAATCAAATGATAGTAAACGAGATCAACAGACCAGACGATGCAGAACGTCCCCAATCCCCTTTAATCACCCTGTTAGAGGAAGACCAGATGAGAGGCCACATGATTAGAACACACGGCACCCCCAAGCCCCTCCCCCTCAAATAGACAGCAAATTACATTTCCTGGAACATGGGAGGGGCGATGCAGGCCATCGCTCCATCTCTTCTCATTTCAACTTTTTGTGCATCATCCCACTCCATCTCTTTCCATTCCAAAGTTTTAAGCCCTCATCCGTCCCCATCTCTTTTCACACCAATGTTTTTGCCTCATCCCTCTCCATCTCTTTCCATTTCTCCTTTCGATCTCCAACTCTTTCCCTGTGTTCCTTCTGCTTGAATTCCATTTCTTGTTTTCTCTTTTCTTATCCTCCTCCACTGTCTCTGCCTCCCAATTCCTCCCACCCTGTCTCTCAATTCCTCCCTCCCTCCCACCCTCTCTCTCTCCCTCCCAATTCCTCCCACCCTATCTCTCTCCCTCTCAATTCCTCCCACCCTCTCTCTCTCCCAATTCCTCCCACCCTCTGCCTCTGTCGCTCAGCCTGATGCACAATAAATTAGGCAGAAAATGAAATATTAACCTTTCCGATACACAGTGTTTTCTTAATGCGCTTTGATTTCCTTTTCTTCAGATCATACCGATGCATCACAACATTATTTTACTGTACCATTTAATTGGAATCAGCTGGTGGAAAGAAGAAAGTACACATTGACTGTGACAGTGTGAGAGGAACAACACACAGAGCATTGTTGTGCGTGTGTGTGCGTGTGTGTGTGCGTGTACATGTTGGTGTGTTGTCCACCGATGTGTGTGTATGTTCACAAATGTGCCTCTGTGACTGTTTGTATGGGATACGGTCCCCTAGCAGAATGGGATGGAGGTGTTACATCCCAGCTTCCAGGTGTCAGTGTTCTTTTCATGTTATTATCCGCTGTCAGTGTTTAATTCCTGCTCATTAAACGCAGCAGACAATGATGAAGCGCCTCAATCCCAAGCAAGTGTCTTTGTCATATTTCTTCTCAGTGTCCCTGACCTATTTTTTTTTATTTCTTTGTGCCCTTTGTATAACACTTAAGGTTGATTTAACAATGTCCTCAGTCTTGCTTAACGCTCATTCAGAAATGTATCTTTTCATCCGGTCTTGATGTAAGTTACTTTTGTTCACTTTTCCTCATTGTCAGCTTGTATGGATCTGTTGCCCTGTAAAATACCTGTAGCAGAATGTTAGAGATATGTTGTAGCAGAACGCTAGAGATATGTTGTAGCAGAACGCTAGAGATATGTTGTAGCAGAACGCTAGAGATATGTTGTAGCAGAACGCTAAAGTTATGTTGTAGTAGAACGCTAGAGATATGTTGTAGCAGAACACTAAAGTTATGTTGTAGTAGAACGCTAGAGATATGTTGTAGCAGAACGCTAGAGATATGTTGTAGCAGAATGCTATAGTTATGTTGTAGCAGAATGCTAGAGATATGTTGTAGCAGAATGCTAGAGATATGTTGTAGCAGCATACTAGAAATATGTTGAATCTATGCTAGGGATATGTCATTGCAGATTGTTGTTGTAGCATGCTAGAGATATGTTTCAGCAGAATGCTAGGTATATGTTGTAGTTGCATGCTAGAAATATGTTGTAGTAGCAATTATATATATATAATTATTTTTAAAATGTTTTTTTGCTTTGTTTGTTCATTTTTGTAATTTTGCAGAAAGTGCAATACTATTAAGGTGTCTTGAAAAACCAACAGTACACTTTCCTTTATTGAAGCCATTAGTTGGCAAAGTCAGAGCCAGAGAAATCAAAGTTAAGTGCTTTTTTTTCTGGTGGTGTGGGTGAGGAGAAGCCCAAGTTAATTAAGATACTCATTAAAGAGGAAGGTTTTCAGCCGCTTTCAGAAGATTGGCAGAGACTCTGCTGTCCTGGCTTCAAGGGGAAGTTTGTTCCACCATTCAGGAGCCAAGATAGAGAAGAGTTTTGTTTTGGCTGAACGGGAGCTGCCACCCCTAAGGGTTGGGCGGCAAAAAGACATGACGTTGCTGATTGGAGTGGACTGAAGGTTTTAGGGAAGAATAAGGTGGAGGACGGGGAGGATTTAGGAGAAAGCAACAGAACGAGTTTCCTGGGTTGAGAGGCATGACATTTTTTGTGATAGAAATTGGCATTAGCAGCAGAAAAAGTCAAAGAGAAGGTAGAGAGAAGCAAATGAAAGGATGACTGGTCCTCTGGAAGTTAAGTTTTCTTCCATTTTCACACTCTACCCTGTTCTGTTAGCTCTCAGACGGGAAAGCCAGACTGGATGAGAGGACAAGGGACAGAGAAAGTTAAAAGAGGTGGAAAAAGAGTAGGTTTTGGAGAGACAGGACGAAAAAGCAGTTGTCAGGAAAAGAGAGATGATGAAATAGAAGAGGAGAGAGTAGAGGGAAAGAGGGAACAAAGATGCAAGGGCGCATTACTATCTAGGAAGAAGGTGGAGTTAGCAGGGTTAGAAGACAAGCGATCTGGGGTGGATCTGCAGGAAGATCAAGTGGTTCACCACGTCTCGTGAGTATAGGATCAGGATCTGCCACTTATGGGCCTTGAGAAGCGTATGTTATGTTCAATTGTTCCATCTAAGATGGCCAATCGTTCCAGTTCGTCTTCAGCGTCATCCTTCTCTGAGAAACGGTATTAGTGGAAAAAAACGCATTCCTCTCCACCCCCCCCAGCTCGGCGGTGGATTTTCTTTGTGTGTGCACATCCTTACGTGATGATCTTCGTCGGGGACTGTACTCTGCGTGTGCTGTCTGTCTATGTGCTCGCAGGGACACGCGTGTGCCCGTTGTCACGCGTCTCCATGATTAGTCTTCATCACTCCGCGTGTAGCTAGGCGATGCCAGCTTAGAGGGATTAGTCTCGCGTAGCCAGACCTGGTATTCACAGACCTCAATGTGAGGAAGCACAGACGCGCTGAGTGGAGGGAAAATGAGGAGACAAAAGAGAAGCTCTCTGGTGTAATTATGCTTTCATTTCATGGCCCGGTGTTCTCTGGATGTGCCGTGCCTGCACAACGCCTCATTACCAGCATTAGAAAATACTAACACGCGTTTCCTCTCTCTCTCTAGCTTTCAAAACGCTTAGAATAGAATGTAACTCAATTTATTCCTTTTGCGACGTCAGTCCGCCGACGTGGTGCTCCTGCTACTAGGCTTGGGGTCACTTCCATTTTCATTTCACCGAATTCAGGAAGTACTTAGCAATTCCATCTCGTCTTCATTGTTTTCGTAGAGGAACTGTAATTAGCTTTTTCTCTGAATTGACTGGAATTGAGATCGAAATGGAATTGTTCCCAACTCTGAACCTTGGTGTTCCTATCTAGTCGTCATTATGTACTATGAACAGAACATGTATATTTCATGTATAAACCTGCAAAGATCCATTGACGGCAGATGTCTATATGTTGTGACCGTTGGGATACATATAACCCTTATGGCCAATCACCAAAAACACCAGTTCATGTAGCTTGTTTGAAAATGTGTGTGTACAGTACAGCGTTTCTGTTAATTGGAAATTGTTGTGTAAGAGCTCTCGAATCCTTAGATCACCAACATTTAGAAAAGTCACTAATATTGAGGCCCGGTGAAGAACTGTTTTAAAATACTCCCCCCACCTAAACCCTCATCCCAAAATACCTTGCAGTGTTCCTGACGCTTACACAAACCTCATTAACACACCAGCAGCTGACACCGGATAGGCCGGGAGCTGACACCGGATAGGCCGGGGGCTGACACCGGATAGGCCGGGAGCTGACACCGGATAGGCCGGGAGCTGACACCGGATAGGCCGGGAGCTGACACCGGATAGGCCGGGAGCTGACACCGGATAGGCCGGGAGCTGACACCGGATAGGCCGGGAGCTGACACCTGATGGGAAGGCAACAATAGGTTCATGAAGGTATCTGAAGATCCATGTCCACTGAATGCTGCAGTGTTGTACCTGTGTGTGTGTGTGTGGCTCCTCACTGTAATGGAACGGTACAGAGAGCAGATTCATCTTAATTAGGCTTCTCCCGATACAGAAATGGCACCCTGTAGAGTCCTAGGCTGGGAGTCCTGGACCATCAGTCCCTCGGGCCGAGGGGGGCAGGAGGAGTAAGAGAGAGAAAAACTGAGGTGAGAGAGAGCGTGTAAGAGAGAAAAATAGAGAGAGATGGTTAAATGACTATGATAATACTCTCAGGGACGAGTGTCTTCTGTTAACTTTTCTGTAAATCAGACTGGGAGGCGTGGGAAGGTCATTGATGATGAAGATGACATTCAACACAGAAGATCACACGCAAGTATTGATGATGAAGATGGAATTCAACACAGAAGCTCACATGGGCCCTGATTGTTTCCTCAGTGGTGAATGTATATTAAACATTCATACTGAAGCCATTTAGCAGACCCTCTTATCCACAACGACTTGCAGTGAATGATGCATATGTTTCCCTGCATTTCCACAACCAGACCAGAGCATTGAGCATCATTGTATTTAAGTACACATCACAAGAATATGAGATTTAAACTAAAATCCACAAATATGAAACCAAGATACTTCAGAGACGCTCTCTGAAAGCATACT
The DNA here is from genome assembly GCA_016801125.1 of Novumbra hubbsi. Lineage (NCBI taxonomy): Eukaryota > Metazoa > Chordata > Actinopteri > Esociformes > Umbridae > Novumbra > Novumbra hubbsi. The sequence continues at coordinate 12,118 of JACXGK010003910.1, read as the reverse complement.
GATCAACAGTCAGCAGGGAGGAGACCCAAAACAAAGTGGGGGATGTGTGTTCAAAACAAGTCTTCCACATCTACTGGGTTGCATTTGCAGAGACAAACGTGCTCCTGTTTTTCTGTGCGTTGTCATGACAAGTATGTATAACGTGGCAATTTTACCGTAAGCGTTGTCACATACAACCTCATATGCTAGTCAAGATCAATGGAATGCAAATCCCTCTATTTGCATACATTCGCTTCACTAGTGGCCTCTTGTGCTGTGGTTTAACACAACATTAATATGAACAATATTCACAAAAACAGTTTGCTGAATTGCTGAAGGACGTCTTCACTCAAATGAACATGTGCCATTCATACTTTTCGGCATATATCAACACCCAAACTCTTGTTCTGAAAATGCTATTTTCATCATGTTGTCTTGTGAAAAACACTGCCATTTAAATAATAAAACTCGAATTAATCAATTTTTTTTAAATTCAACTTAGAGCTGTAAAGGCTAACAAGCATTATTATTCAACAAGCAGTCAGGATGATGGTAATTTCACCCGTGTCTTGAAACAATGCATGACAACATCAGTAAGAGATGGACAATTCTAATGAGAGTGGATGTATGAGGAAGATCAGTGATCTTTAATGATATTCGTGGACTGCGTTTTACCATGTTGTTGTTTCACTGTTGAATCAGTTGTCCGGACTTTCAGAATTGAAAATAGGTGACTTGTTGTAAAGTGATATGACTTCTGTTCCGACCTCCCGCTTTTCTACGGTCCTAGTCCACAGAAAGTAAGTTAAACCATGTGGGGTTGCCCGTGAAAGGTTTGGCTGAGGGTGAACCTTCCAATTAGTCTTTGGGATTAGGGTTAGGTTAGGTTTTGGCATTTCGGTTAAGGTTTAGTTTTGTGGTTTGTTGAGCTGAGGGTTAGTATTTTTGTTGTTAGCTGTCCCTGTCCAAAGTCCTCCAGAAGAGGACTGGCTCCCCTCAGAGCCTGGTTCTTAACTAGGTTTCTTAGTTAGTTTTGATCTACTAGGGGGTTTTTCCTAGCCACTTTCGAATTAACCTAGTTGTTGCTTTCTCCTGAGGGTCTCAGGCTTGGTGTCTGCAACAGCAGTTTATGACAACTGCTAATTTAGAAATGGCTTCATAAAATACATTTGATTGATTGATTAGGGAACATAGATTGTTTTATGTCCCCACAAGGTGTGTGTGTGTGATCCCAGTTTTACTATACATCTGGACAACATGGTCCACAAGGACAGAAAAACAAATGTGCCTGTCAATTTAGGTCTTTTATCCAATAAAAGCAGGTGACTGGCTGATGGGAGGAGCTCTAAACTTCCCCAGCAGCACTAAGCCTCTGGGTTGGAGGAATGTCAGGAAAACCTCCACTAACAGCACTTCAGAAAGCCATAATGGGCATAATTACAAAACACAGTTTTACCATGAATTATGCATGCACTGAAACACACACACATACACACCCACACAATCACACACACACACACACACACACAGAATTACACAAACGCTTACAGACACTCGTTAGCATAGTAAAACATCAACACAGAAACACACACACAAACAAACTCTTCAACATAGTAAAACATCAACGCTGACTCACATACACACATACTACACAATAACGCTGTAAAACACCACACAAAACAATAATACTGTATATAACGCAATGCAACAGATATACGTTATGTAATGTGGTGGAAAAGTAATACTGCATGTAACACAGTAGAAATGTTCCTGTCACCTAGAGTTTGGGAGGATCTCTGTGACATAGAGTTTGGGATGCTCTCTGTAACCAAGAGTTTGGGATGCTCTCTGTGACATAGAGTTTGGGATGCTCTCTGTGACATAGAATTTGGGATGCTCTCTGTGACATAGAGTTCGGGATGCTCTCTGTGACATGGAGTTTGAGATGCTCTCTGTGACATAGAGTTTGAGATGCTCTCTGTGACATAGAGTTTGAGATGCTCTCTGTGACATAGAGTTTGAGATGCTCACTCACTGTCCGTATGGCCAAGTTATCTATATTCTGAGAACCCACCCTGTTGTGCACCCACCCACCCACCCACCCACACACCCACATACACACACAGACACACACAGACACACACACACAGAGACAGACAGAGAGACACACAGATATTTGGGCGATTAATGGGCCGGTAAATGAGATCGTTACTGATGTGTTGTAGCGAGGTGAGCAGAGGTGCTTGGGGAACGGTTGGAGGAGTGAGAAGAGGGCAGATGGAGTGGAAAGGTTGTGATGCTACATTAGAGAGTGCCAGACACGGAAAAACACACAAGACATGATTGAAATGGTCATGAAGAGATCATGAACTGACTGAGGCGGAGCTGCGAGTCCACATGGCACAGGTCCCTATGTAGCTTGTCCACATGTCACCAGGTCCCTATGTAGCTGGTCCACATGTCACCAGGTCCCTATGTAGCTGGTCCACATGTCACCAGTTCCCTATGTAGCTGGTCCACATGGCACAGTTCCCTATGTAGCTGGTCCACATGGCACAGGTCCCTATGTAGCTGTTCCACATGTCACCAGTTCTCTATGTAGCTGGTCCACATGTCATCCAGGTCCCTATGTAGCTGGTCCACATGGCAAAGGTCCCATTGTAGCTGGTCCACATGGCACAGGTCCCTATGTAGCTGGTCCACATGTCATCCAGGTCCCTATGTAGCTGGTCCACATGGCACAGGTCCCTATGTAGCTGGTCCACATGGCACAGGTCCCTATGTAGCTGGTCCACATGGCACAGGTCCCTATGTAGCTGGTCCACATGGCACAGGTCCCTATGTAGCTGGTCCACATGTCATCCAGGTCCCTATGTAGCTGGTCCACATGGCACAGGTCCCTATGTAGCTGGTCCACATGTAACCAGTTCTCTATGTAGCTATTCGACATGTCACCAGTTCTCTATGTAGCTGGTCCACATTTCACCAGTTCTCTATGTAGCTGGTCCACATGTCACCAGTTCTCTATGTAGCTATTCCACATGTCACCAGTTCTCTATGTAGCTGGTCCACATGTCACCAGTTCTCTATGTAGCTGGTCCACATGTCACCAGTTCCCTATGTAGCTGGTCCACATGTCACCAGTTCCCTATGTAGCTGGTCCACATGTCACCAGTTCTCTATGTAGCTGGTCCACATGTCACCAGTTCTCTATGTAGCTGGTCCACATGTCACCAGTTCCCTATGTAGCTGGTCCACATGTCACCAGTTCTCTATGTAGCTGGTCCACATGACCCTAACACGTCCCTGCGGACACATTACATCCCTGTAGACAGATCACAGCAGTGCTATATTTAAATGTAAAAAGTATAATGTTAATTAATGTAATAAACATAAGCTAAGGTTACACCCAACTCCCATGTACTGTTGAAAGGACTGCTCTTCTAGTCCCAGAAATACCCACAATGCACCCCTTTATAGCCACAACTGTCTCCGCATCAGCTTCTGACAGCAAGCCACATATGAATTGCTGATTATCCCCCCGAATCTCCCGTTTCCCGGCTCAATATTTGTTTAGTTGATCCGGATGATTGCTGCGGCCTGTGGGACTCATCGGCCGGCGGCGTGGAAGCCCAGTTGGGCCTTCCTCCCTCAGGACATATTTCTCCTGGAGTTTCAGGTGGCTGCGGCAACATCAGCGAGGCAACGACATCCATTTATATCACTTAATCCCGGGGACACACCATTAGGACGAGAGGGGAAAGGGGGTGGGCACACAGGCTGGACTAAGTAAATGGCCATGTTGGAGGACACTAGTATCTCCTCGGCGAGGGAACAATTGCATGTGGCTCGTATCCCCAGAAGTGGGCATTAGTGGGTGTTTGCGCTTCCCTGAGCATCGTAAGTGCAGCCCGGTTGTGCCTGCAACATCCGTGTGTGTATATGTGTATTTATAACAAGCCCATGCGTTTTGGTGTGTTCGCAAGTGCATATGTGGATGCTTTGGGTACCGTTACAGTTACGGTTCTGTATCCTTCTGCTAATGTCCTGGTATGTCGTGGGCGGTCTTCGGTAGCTCAGTAGGTAGAGCCGTTGGTGGAGCATGGCGCTTGCTGTACCTGAGGTTGCGGGTTGGATTCCCATAGAGGACCAGAAATGAATGCACTCACTGCTGTAACTCTGGATAAGAGGCTCAGATATGTGATGTAAATGTAGGCTAATACAACCTTTATTAGAATGCATAGGCCTTGCCGTGCATTCAAATACATTCAAATAAAATGTGTTCTTGGTAGTGAAGTTCACATGAATATTGGAACGTATACATTCAGAATCGGCGTGTGTAGAAAAGGTATTGTTGCATCAATTGTGGTGATTTTGCGTGTGTCTGCTTACCAGTGTGTACGTTATGTAATCTTTTAAATGTTTTCAAAGCAGTCCCCAGTGCTTAGATGGCTCAGTTTCTCGCATCATGTTGCTGTAATCTGCGTACCCACATGAGACTCTTCAATCTGGCTTCTAATCTGCACTGTAACCAGGGGAACAAAGAACGACAGCGCGACCCAATCACGTGACAGCGCCAGGCCTCAGCAAGCTGCTCAATGGTTGCAGACAACGCGTAGCCTCAAATGATGAAGTGTGACACAGATTGCCAACCAGAGCCTCAGTCTCCACCAGTGTTTCTGCATGCCATCAGATGAGTCACAATATGACATTTTCATATACAGATTGAGTTTTCACTTTCAGATTATATGTATATATATAAACACCATATGGACAAAGGTATTGGGCATCACTTCTTAATAATTTAATTCAGGTGTTTCATTTAGTCCCATTGCCACAGGTGTATTAAATCAAGAACCTATCCATGCAGTCTGCCTTTACAAACAGTGAAGAATGGGTCAATTTAAAGAGCTCACTGAATTGAGTGTGGTACTGTAACAGGATGCCACCGTTGCAACAAGTCAGTTGGTGAAATGCCCTCCCAGATAATCCATGACCAACTGTAAATTATATTCTTGCAAAGTGGAAGCGTTTAGGAAGCACAGCAACTCGGCCACAAAGTGTCAGACCAAGTTACAGAGCGGGGTCACCGAGTGCTGAGGTGCGTTGTGGGTAAAAGTCACCAACGCTCTGATGACTTCAGCACTGAAAACTGTGCACCAGGAGCATCATGGTGTGGGTGTCCATGGTCGAGCAGCTGTGTGCAAGCCTTACATCACCAGGCACAATGCCAAGCATCGGATGGAGCGGTGTAAATCATAGCACCACTGGACTCTGGAGCCGTGGAAACGTGTTCTGTGGAGGGACGAATCACGCATCTCTATCTGGCAGTCTGATGAACAAGACTGGATTTGGCAAATGCCAGGAGAACATTTCCTGACTGCATGGTGACAACTGTAAAGAGGCCAAGGCCTCTTAATTCCACACAAGGGAAATATTAAGTCCACAGTTTACAGAGTCATTTTGGAACAATGTTATGCTTCCGACTTTGTGGGAACGGTTTGGGAAAGGCCCTCCAGCATGACTCTGCCCCAGTGCACAAAGCAAGGCCCATAAAGACATGGTTTGATGAATTTGGTGTGGAAGAACTTGGCTGGCCCGCACAGAGCCCTGACCTCAACCCTATCAAACACCTTTGGGATGAACTAGAAATGAGTTTGCGAGCCAGGCCCTCTCATCCAACATCAGTTTATTTTGACAGATTTGCAAGCATATTTCATGTCTATGTAATCGCTGAGTTACTGCGTAAACGTGGCAGCAATTTTGAAACAGCAGAAGCTAACAACCAAGCGGTAAAGAGGTTGACGTTACATGTACTTATATGTAGAAATACTGTATTATATTGTAGAAATACAACCGGTGCCTCTATTTTCCGCTGTTACTCATAAATCAGTCTTTCTCTTCCCCGAAACCCCCTTGAGATACCAGATAATAAAATAAATTTTCATAGGTCTTGGAGAAAACACAGGCTACGATATCGTAAATTGCCACCTGAAAAGGTAATAAAGGAGTAAATAAGTGCAAAGGCCTGTGGAGGACACTATCCTGGTTTGAGCATTGACTTACAGTATAATCCTGATTTAAAGGACCTTCCTCTACTATGGTAAAAGACGCTAGATGCAGCTACTGGCAGATATTGCTTTGCAGAATGCATCACATTCATATGACATGGATGACCGAGCACTGGTTGGATGACAGAGTACATATAAAATGAGCGTGAGCACTTCTTTCCAAACTGTGTTTTGGAAAAAAAGGCTAAACAGCAGATAGTAATGCTAACATTTTGTTGGCTAAGCAGCATCTAAGGGCCAACCTACAGTCAACATGCTAATGCTAAAGATAACCTGTCAAAGGCTTAGCTGCAGCAAATGCTAATGTTGGTGTTTCAAAGGTTTGGCTTCAGCTAATGCTAATGTTTCCACTGCTGGTTAAGGTTAAATATTGTCTTATATTTTAAATATAAGGTCCTGTTGTTAAGTCTCAGGAAGAAGTTGAATTATGTCAGATAACTGCTCTACAGATAAATACTCTACAAATAATTGCTCTACAGATAAATACTCTACAAATAATTGCTCTACAGATAAATACTCTACAAATAATTGCTCTACAGAAAAATATTTTACAGATAAATACTCTACAGATAAATGCTCTATAGATAAATACTCCACGAATAAATGCTCTGCAGACATTGCTCTACAGATAAATGCTCTAGGATAAATGCTCTATAGATAAATACTCTACAGACATGTGCTCTACAAATAAATGCTCTAGGATGCCCACAAGCAGATCTACCAAGGTAAAGGCACAGTATGCTGTTGCAAAATGGAAAATCAGAGTAAAGATTTGTTGTTTTTTATACAGAATAATCAATTAATGAAATACAAAAATGTTTAATTTTTATTTGATTGTAATGTCAAATACATTTTGGGGGGAAAACAACATCCCACAACTCCATAACAAAGAGCAGAATTGTTGTTAACTTTGCACTTGAATGTCTTGAACCACAGAGAATGTGTGGAAATTAAAGATAAATGTAAAAGTCATTGCGTAACACTTTGCTACAGAAGGTAGAGTATATTACATCATCACATAAAGGCAAAGAATATCACATTGCAATATGAAGATCCCTCCCTCCTTCTACACCTCCCTCTCTCTCTCTCCCTTTCTCTCCCTCTCTCTCTCCCTTTCCCCCTCTCTCTCCCTCTCCCTCCTAGCTAAATTAGCCTGTCAGGTTTTGTTGACACCCCACACGACTCTACAAACTGACACAGTTGTCATGACTGGTAGACACCAGGGTTTGAGCCAGTGTGACTGACAAGTCTAGCCTTGGGAAATCACGTACGCGCACATTCACACACTCTCACACACACACCCATAAAGCTTACACACGTTACTATACGTGCAAGAACACATGACAGCCGTCGGTCATGTAGGTAATGATCCACACATCAAAGGACCCCCCACATCCAAGACTGCACATCAGTCCTGTACTGTTCCACATCTCTCCTCACACTCTCAGGCTTCTCCCCTTTATCTCAATGTCATTTTTTCTCTCCTCTCTTTGACTCTCTTCTCTCCCTTACCTGTCTCCTCTCCCCTACCTGTCCTCTCCCCTACCTGTCCTCTCTCCTACCTGTCCTCTCCTTTACATGTCCTCTCTCCTACCTGTCCTCTCCCCTTCCTGTCCTCTCCCTTACCTGTCCTCTCCCCTACCTGTCCTCTCCCCTACCTGTCCTCTCCCCTACCTGTCCTCTCTCCTACCTGTCCTCTCCCCTTACCTGTCCTCTCCCCTTACCTGTCCTCTCCTTTACATGTCCTCTCTCCTACCTGTCCTCTCCCCTTCCTGTCCTCTCCCTTACCTGTCCTCACCCCTACCTGTCCTCACCCCTACCTGTCCCCTCTCTCTTACTCACTTACTCAAAACACATAAACACACGAAATGAATACACACTTACGCTGTCAAAACACACATACTCACATACTCAAAACACACACACAAACACAAAAACACACTAAATATACTCAAACCACAAACACAAAAATACCCCAAATTTCCTCAAAACGCAAACACAAAAATACCCTCATGTCAAAGCGCACACAAAACCGATGTCAGAACAGGGGCGAGGTAAACGAAGCCATTCTGCTGCATTCGCTCTCTCCGTCATCTACCCATCCATCACTCCAGTCAGTCGTCGAGGGGTTGACGGTTCCCCGTCACTCCCATTCTTGCAGGGGAGATTTCAGAGAATCAACAGTGACAGGAAACAAACATCCAGGGTATTGAGCACACAACCGGCGGAGATGACGAAATGAGAAGCAATGAGTGTAGTCAAAGTCATTTGTGCCGCGTAAAACCTGTGGGCAGTCAGATTAACCTGAACCCCAAGTCTGAGGTGCCTGGCAGATGCACCCCACAACCCCCACAGCCCTTTATCTCCCACCCCGTCCCCCTACTCCCAGCCTCTCCGATTCCTCACCCTCCTCCTGCCTGCTCCTCCGCCGGGGGGGGGACAGTAAATGACATTTAATCAGAGGATCCCAGTGCAGACAGGCAGTGTCTCCCCGCTCGGCTGACGGATGGGCGCTGACAGCGCTGGCGTGTTCGGGGTCGTTTGTATTTTCATATCTGTCTGGGGGGGAGTGTTGGGGGGAGGAGGGGGGAGGGAGTGTTGGTGGGGGGTGCAGAGGCCTCATCTTTCCGGCCCCCTCCAACACCCCCATTAACCCCCTGCATGCCCCCCGCTTCTCCACCGGCAAATACAGCGGGTTTGTCACCAGGCTACATCTGAGTGAACTTCTCCACGCTGGTGGCCAGGAAAGCACACTGATTGGACACTTTGGCACCCGGAGAAGAGAGATAAAATGGAGGGAAAGTGAGGATAAGAGTTGATGTGGAGGGATGCAACACCTGGACGGATGGAGGGAAACGAGAGACAGACTGGCGGGCGAATAAGCCCACAGACACCATGACAGACATCACAACAGACAGACATCACGACAGAAGCCCTGACAGACTGACACCACAACAGACAGACACCACGACAGGCAGGTAGGTAGGCTGAAAGAAACCCAGACAGACACAAACAACATTTGACTTCAGCTAGCGGGACAGCAGACACGTCCATATTGACGCCAAAAAGCCCCAAAATAAATAATGTGCGGATATAACCAGAGCACAATCACCGAATTGGTCTGTGTAATGGCATCATTGAAAACCAATCTGTATCCCCTGTTCAGCTCTCAAAGGTGTCTGAACAGGCGAATGCACTTAAGTGACAATGAAACGGTGGGCAATGTACTCACGGGGTGTTCTCTAGATGCAACCCAGGAAGGAAGCATCAGCATCTCAGACATCTCATTACAACAATGATCATTGTCCGGGAAATAAAGGCTATTGCACTTGCTAGGTATTTCCATTAGATCCCTCGTTTTTCTTTGCAAGCTTGTCGCCTTAAGATAATACTCATTTATCCCACCAGATATTTACAGAGGCAATTCGAGGCAAGTGGGTTGCCAAGGGGATGCAACAGTAGTATTATTTAAATGGAATTGGAAAGCTCAATTCACTGGTAAATTGGTTGTTCCATCTACACTTTGGCTCTAGCCGTTAGCATAACTACCGTAGCACATGACATCTCCTGTCCCGCTAAAAAGCCATCAGCTTTTAGTGAACTGATTTTCGTTTTACCTACGGTGTTTCCTTTAAATGAACTGTAAACCCATCTTGAAACACGTGCCTTAAACGTTTGTGCCGAGTTACGGTAAACAGGGTTTGGAAATAAGGTAATAAACAAAGTGTGAACTTGATGTTCAGTAGAGCTGTAACAGAGAGTGGTGTTATATATATATGCATGCAGTCATCTTCTTGGCGTGCCTGTTTTTTCATTCCATCATTAATAAATGACAGCCTATCGATGGTCAGACAGCGGGTTTATAACCCTCTATGAGTTATTAGCCTGATGGGCATTAGTTAGAAGTGCATGGTAGCCTGGTGATATTTCCCTTTAATTTTTGGAAGTGTGTTTTTCTTGTCATTGTATTTATGCTGCTAGTTGATTCCTGGAGCCGCTTTCAGCTGGTTTAGTTTTTTTTGTCTGAGAGAAAGGTTCTGATTACGTAATCGGATAAAAAGACCTGCTTTCGGATCCCCAATTTTTTTTGAAGTACGGATACATCTTTCAGGATGGTATTCTGATGCAAAATGAGTCGGTTTGAAGTGTTTTGGAGAATTGTATAATATGCTAAGTCTTTTTATTTCATGGCGTCAGTGATGACTCAGCAAGATGTGACAAACATAAAACGTATATTTATAAAAAGCCGAATGCTGGGTTCAACTTCAAGGGTAAATAGTGTGAATATAAGGCCTCATAAAAAAAGGATGGATTTTCCTTGAAACTTTCTTCCCAATTATTTCTCAAAGTCCTTCTCTCCATAGTCTATCTTAACGCCTTTACCCGTCCTTTCATCTACTTTCCATTGCTCGTGTCATTTCTTCTGCTCCTGTTCCTTTCTTCTCAGCTCAGTTTTAGCTATCTAACCAGCCTCGCCTAGACTATTGGGGAAATGTTTGTCTAGCCCCGGTTCACACTCCAGTTTCAATTACGAGCCATTCCTCTTCCGAACGGGGCCTCTCTTTTTTAATTAGTTTCTTGGGAACAACAGCGGTGAGAATGTGAGCCTTGTTCCTGATTTATGAAGCATTTATGGGCTGAAAAAAAGGAAAAGGCCTCGCTAAATAAAACAGGCTTCCACAAAGGCGTTGTCAGAGAGAGAGAGAGAGAGAGAGAGAGAGGGAGAGAGGGAAAGAGAGAGAGGGAGGGAGAGGGGCCTGTGATTAACTTTCATTTCCTATGCCTTATTATTTGTTCCCCAAATGAATTTTTCTGACGCGCAGATAAATCTCACCCTGCATCACCACAGGTCTCGCCACCCTGGAACAGCTCATGAGCTGTTATCGCTCTAAATTTCCCCACAAAGTAGCCATCTGGTTGGCTGCTGCGGCAATATGAAAGGATGTGTGTGTTGTGTGTACACGTATGTGTGTTTGGGGCGGAACTGCGTGTATGTGTGAGAAGGCGGTCACAACGGCTGGAAAACAAAAAATGAACCCATGTGATTGGGTGTCATCCCTGGGGCGTGTCTTCCCTGGGACGGTGGGATTGGTGGGAACGAGCTCGGTTACTGCCCCCTTCCTCCTCTCCAGCCCCCTTTTCCCAGCATCCTTGGCTTCTGTTCCTTTGCTTTGGGTTATCTGTGTTGCTCAGACTGATATAGCTTTCACCTGGGCGGTTGGGGCATCTGACTGATGTCCCTGTTTCTAATCCCCCGACCCCCAAACCGCTCGGTGCCTCTGACTCCCCAATACACAGTCCATACTGTATCAGAGGGAGGATAAAAGGATCCCAGAAAAGCAGCAGGGAGAGAGTGACGGTCCTGTCCAGTGATTGGTTTTTACTCTTTTATCTCCCTCTAATATTTTTGTTAACAATTACGAATACTTTCTAAAACCATTGTACATTGGTGTGTGGCTTGAATGCTCACTTTTATACAAAACCCATGTCATCCACCATTTGGCCACAGATAAATCCAAAATGTATTTCCACAGCAAACCCATCCTATACCCACTCTGTCAAGGATACCCTGGTAAATATAACCATCCTGCAAACTGATCACAAGTAAAACCCCCATGCTTGTCACTTTCATCAAATTTGATTCCTTTTAAAAATATCCTGAACAAGCTACTGTGTGATGAATGCACTACTGCATTTAGAGTCATTTGGCGTTCCTTGTTAATAGTGTTTTATTCATTTATTTTTAATGTTGTCATTTGGTAATGTTGCTCTGTTGTCTATGCAATTGAACGTCTCTGGCCCAGTCAACATTAGGATTTAGAAATATTCCTCCTTTCAACGTACCTGGTTGATAAAAAATAAATGCTCATTAAAATTGCTTCTGCTGCATATTTACTTCCTGTTAATATTGTAAATGTAAATGTGATGCCTTTGTCTTGTCTTCTTTTATCTACGTCCTTACCAAACTACATCTTCCCATTTTCTTAAATAACTTCACGTCCTATTTAGACATTGAAAAACAAGGTTTCAAAGCACAGGCAGGGACCCCAGGGGGACAGCCACAGGGA
>JACXGK010003909.1:29236-41900 GCA_016801125.1 Novumbra hubbsi | reverse complement strand
TGTGTTGTCATGTACCTTAATCTCTATACAGAGTGGAGGTCTGTGTTGTCATGTACCTTAATCTCTATACAGAGTGGAGGTCTGTGTTGTCATGTACCTTAATCTCTATACAGAGTGGAGGTCTGTGTTGTCATGTAAATTCTTAATCTCTATGCAGAGTGGAGGTCTGTGTTGTCATGTAAATTCTTAATCTCTATGCAGAGTGGAGGTCTGTGTTGTCATGTAAATTCTTAATCTCTATGCAGAGTGGAGGTCTGTGTTGTCATGTAAATTCTTAATCTCTATGCAGAGTGGAGGTCTGTGTTGTCATGTACCTTAATCTCTATACAGAGTGGAGGTCTGTGTTGTCATGTACCTTAATCTCTATGCAGAGTGGTGGTCTGTGTTGTCATGTACCTTAATCTCTATACAGAGTGGAGGTCTGTGTTGTCCAAAGCAGCAGCAGGAAGACAGCTGAGTGAGGTTAGGAAGACACAAGGCACATCCACTGAACGTATCCATCACTTTGTCACAACGCGACTCTGCCATGACACAGAACACACAGACAGCGGTTATAACATATGTCATATGACACTCATAACATTGCCCAGGCATTCAGGACAACACAATGAAATGTTCCCCCATTTTTACATGACTGACTTGACGTTGGCAGGTTATAAAACACTGAAATCACATTTGAATCTGATTGTGGATAAAAGAGAGACAGACACAGAGACCATTATCCAATAAATCCAGATTTGCATCTTGTTGTAAACAGCCGCATTCCAACATTGATTTGTGTCAGTGGAACACAATGGTACGCAGAGACATTATCCAGACAGGGGGCCTGATGTAACCGGCATCCTCTTACAATGCCAAGTAATCAATAACCGTGGCAACGCTAAACTGACAAACGGTTCACTGTTACAAACAGTGGCCACAGAAACATCTCTGACCTTATGCATCCACCCGCTAAACACCCAGGCGCTTCTTCACATTTATTCTGTGTACATCCTCCACCATCTACACCTCAAATCTGTACTTTAACTAGTTAACTGCTAGAACTATGAACTCTCTGCTTTAACGGGGCCTGAGTGCGTACACTATTTTGATTCACTTTTTTGCCAGACTGAATAATATAAAGGTAACAGGTTAAGCACTTGATGTTTGGTTGCATTTATTCTCATGCAATACCGGCCTGGTTTCAGCTCTATTGATCCGAAAGGACACAGTCTGCATCGCCATGGTGATTCTCTACCAGGCCAGAAATGCAGAAATCTTCAGTTCAGCATTGGAGATTAAGAAAGGTATGAAAATGTTCCCTCTAGTCAAAGTTGCTTTTGATAACAAAAGGTATAAAGAAACGTCTTCAGCAAATTAAAACCTTTTGGACACTGTAGTGCTGCATGATAAAACACCATCCAATGCGTTGAGCCATTTGCATGTACTTTAACTGACAATGGTTTTTGTTAAAGACAGGTTAGCTAGTTGGCGGCCATCTTCCGTATTTCACAGATATGAGTATTGTGTGGATCTAGGCCAGTTCCTTTTCCCTCCACACTTTCCTCTTTACATCTCTCTGATACACTAATCTCCGTCTCATCTGTCCAGCCTACCTTTTCCAGATTGCTGCAGGCACTTTTGTGAACTTATCTGCGTACAGTAACCTGTTTTTTTATGAAAACTAGTGGTTTTCCAGCCTTGCAATGTGGCCTCTTTTTTTTTCTGGAGACTGTACTTTATGGCCTCTGTAGTTTTTCTGGAGAATGGGTTTTACTGTTTTGTTTCTCCCCTTCATTAAAGTGGGATTTCTTCACTCTGCCATCAGATCAGCAGTGTTTCTCCTTTTTAAAGACGCTCCAAACTTCTTTCTTTGTAACCCTAAAAGACTGGCTGGATTCCAGACCTTTCAGCCTCCTACGGCTATTCGGAATTTAATTGGCATGTCTTAGGTCCTCATGTTGACAGACACAAACAGCTCCAAAAACAAATGCAAAGTCTAGAATCAAGACTAGACTAAAATAAAAAGATCATGGGTTGCTCAGCACCCATCCTTTGCCTGGTTTGTTTCCAATCGACTTCACCAGTCTCTCAAAGGACAATGACAAAATATTTTCCTATATTGTGGGCTGGGTTGAAATTCTCCAGCGTAGAACCGTGGTCCAGTAGCACCGAAAACTAATACCCGTTATTACCACCAATGTCTTCGCTTATACCGTCCCCCTTTGATTCTTACAAAACAATATACAAAAAAGTACTAGATGGAAAGAGAAATAAAAATATGCATGTTTACTTCCTGACCACCAGGAGGCAACAACATGTGCCCTCACCAATTACTGTACCTCCATGTGTTCATTAACTCTAATGTATAGTTGACACCACTTGTCTAAGTTACCACTGATGGTGACAGTTCCATGGAGAGGTCAACCAATCGATGGCTCAAAACACCCTGGAGATTGATGGCTCAGCATCTGTGTGCCTGAGTGATTGGAATAGCATTCAAATACCAATCATCCCAAAACCTCAAGTGGGAGGTTTGAACACCTAAATGATTAGGTTTCCAGACTTTTGACAGGTAAATTGGCTTTCTGTCATCACTAATGACAACAATATGCATGCATGCACACTCATTTGATGTTAAAAAGACATAGACAACAACCTACCTGGCCGTTCCCGTTGCACCTTTAATGACAGCTGGCGTACAAAGTCTAATGGGAGCTTCACAGCCTCCTGTACAAACAAAGTTGTACTGAATAAATGATCCACCAATTTATTAATCTATATCTCACAAAACCATACAAGCAACTAATCATAACTTTTAAAAAGTACTTTGACTGTCATGTAAAGCTGTTCATGTTTTAGATAAAAAATGTACACAGTAATGAAAGATTTAACATGTAGTGAAAAGGTCCTGTGCATCTTACAAAGTACAGTTAGGATATAATATAAGTACTGTATCTTACACCATTGTGGACAAATTTCTCCCCAAGCAGTGGCTTCATCACATTTTTACTATAGTCAACTATGTTCTGAATGTGCCGAAAAGCTTGTTCAGTCGTCTGTAAGAAAAGGGGAAAAAACAGACATTCATGCTAAAGTTATGTTGCTGTGACACGCCTGGAATGTTCTCTGCTGTTTCCATAGGAACGGAATGTAACTTTAACTAGCTTGGTTGATAAAAGTGGTCAATGAAAAAGCCACTAACCCAAGATGGACCTTGGAGGGCTTTTTTTCTTCCACATGTAAAAACACAGGCTCAGCTTTCCCTTCCACAATTGAAAAAATGCTAAACTGAAAGATCTGTATCAAGAAGCATCCTCACCCTACTCTTCGTTGCCAAGGTCCCATAGCTAAAGTAGATTTTTTTTTTTTACGTTGTTTTCCCTCAATTTTAAGTAATTTTGACATTATGAATCCAAACAATCAAAAGCAGCAATTCTTTAACCATGACACTAAACATCAAACAAAATAAACCATTACCAAACAATTATTTACATTAACAAAAAGTTAACAAAAGTGTATACATTTAACATGGTGGTACATTTGAAACTAATATAGGTCTGTCGCGTTAACATGGAAGTAAACTGATGGGACATATTTAAGTGGACAGGATTTTGTAACCTTATGGGTGTTTTCGTCATCTTCTGTTGAGTACTTTAGGAGCCGAAGGACTCTGGCGTGCTGGATAGAAGAGGAGAGTTGTTAAGAACAACAACATTTGAAATAATTTTAAAGAATAATACGATAAGAAGTATTAATGATAAGTTACGTAGCGAATAATAAAAACAGAGGATTTATTTTTAAAACCCACGTGACAATTTAGCAAGGTTAAAGTTAGCCATCTACATAGCTAGTTTAGTTACCAAAGCATAAGACAAGCAGATATGTTTAGCCAACTTTAACAACGACACTAGCCTGATCTTTAACTGCTAGCAACTGGTGTGGAAAAAACACCCCCAAGAATTAGGCATAGAACTCCCAGGCAAACAATCTTGTAACAAATAAAGCTACCAAGAATTTACTTTCCATATGTTTTCAAAAACGTGGAGCGCCTGACAATCTGACAATCTAGCCATTAGCTATCATCTTATTAATGTTAGTTAGGTACATAATTATGCATGCTAGCAATATTATAGTTACTGACCTAGCTAGCTAGCTAGCTAACGTTACCTCACCTGAACATGACAAACCACTAGGCTTTTGTTGCCCTCCCCGTGGTATTTCCAGTCGTTCTCGTCCATTTTATCCAGTTCCATAACACAACTGTAAGTAGGCAAATTAATCTATGTTGCTAAAAAATCTTGCAACTTTTCAAGGCCAAAACAAGTTCATAGGCTTAAACACTAATTTCATCTACTGACACCAAAGATACTTTATACACCGACAAACTGCTACTACCGCTTTCTGGAGGATGTCCCTCCCACTCTCATCATATTGGCCAGATGTTTTTATATGTGATTTTCATTGGATAGTTTCTGCCAGGCGTCACACGACAGTCTTGATAATATTTTTTGTGGCCAATCCAGAGAGGAGGGAAAACTTCCTTTTGGCCAATAACACGTCTTTCAGGACCCAGAGAGAACTTTCTTATGTTTTTTGTGACTGAATAATTGTGGCTGCTGAATTTTTAGGTTTAAATCAGATTTTATTCAAATAATTTCCTTTCGAAAAAAGTTGTTCAGCATAACATTAAGAAAAGAAACAAATGCAAATATAATTTCACTAGACGGTTAGAGACCATTTTAAAAGTATGGAATGTCTGGTTGTGCAATCTAGGTATTTAAATAGTCTTCTATACCATACTGTCACTCCCCATTGAAAGTCAAATTGTTGTTGTGACAACATGTATTTTCATTTTGGACATGTACCTGGTGTTTACCTAAAACAACGTCTTTCACTACATTATGCACTACTTCTGACCAGAAGCCTATGTACAGATTATAGCAGTTCCCCTGCCACTCAGTCCAGCCCATGCCCTCGTCCAACAGCATGTCCAATGTGGACAGTAACGTGATACACCAGTCATAATCGCCATTGTTCACAGTTAAAGATATCATTGGTGTCAATACAGCAATCCATTCAGGGAAAAACACGTGCCCAAAAAGTTTGTGTACGAAATATTCATCACACTTACCTAGGGCTATGTCTTAATACAACATCTACTCTCTATGCATTTCATTACTTTTAATATGTTCTGGTGAATAGTGGTGCACTGCGAGACAGGGAATATGGTGCAATTTGGGACTAAAGCTGTCATGCATGAAAAGGCTGGTATCAGGAACATTTGACTGCCTGGTAGGGTTTTTAGAATTCCTGTAAATTTCCCAAAACATCTAGGCGTTGCTGAAATTTGTGTTGGTCTCTAAATCTCCTACTTATTCCCCAGATTTTTTCAGACTAGGGTTTCCTTTAAACATAAAAAATGTTGAGGTGTCTAAGACTCAGATATTGAAAACAATCTTCAGATATTTTTAGGAAATGTGCCGGGACTGTGCAGGGTGAGAGCCAAACGGTTAGCGTTCATGGCGTGAAGGCCAGAGACTGTGCTGGGTGAGAGGCAAAGGGTTAGCGTTTATGGCGTGAAGACCGGAGACTGTGCTGGGTGAGAGGCAAAGGGTTAGCGTTTATGGCGTGAAGGCCGGAGACTGTGCTGGGTGAGAGGCAAAGGGTTAGCGTTTATGGCGTGAAGGCCGGAGAGTCTGGTGATGCCAGAAAAAGAGCTGTGGGGAGCTGGTTTGAGAAGGATGCCCCCCAAAATACCAAATGAAAGATACACCCACCCTATATAATCTCAGATACATTAAATATTATCATCAATATCTATACATGTGTGTAGTGAAGGACAAAGGCTTCCATTTGAAGCACAAACCCTAATTAAATAATACAACATGTGACGAAATCACCACAGCCCATTCAAATGTAGTGAGTGTTTAATATACTGTATATAAATTAGAAACATTAACAACGCACATTAAAATCCATCTTCAGTCAATAATCTATCACAAAATAGACACATAGTTTCTATATCCATAAAGGTGAACAAGTTGATCTTCGTGGTACTAAAAATCTCTTATATTAAAAAACAGAAAGAAGGAAATAAACATGTATACTGTATGTGTGTGTGAGTTATGTCCAAGTGTCCATGTCGATGCGTCCTGCTAAAAGCAGGTACCGTTTAGCTACTAGAGATCCTTATCATTGTGTGCTTTTTGGACCTCCCCATCCCCATTCTCAGTTCATCTTTGCAGCAGGCTGAACTGGTTCTGTTACTGTTGCTGTCCCCTTTGCTCTGGTTGGACACTGCGTCGGCTTGGGCAGACGATGGCTCGGATTCATAGAGAACGCAGATGGAGCCGTCCTCCCCTATCCGGTACGACACCTCGTATGGGTCCACCCACATGGTGAGCTCGCTGGGCAGCAGGGAGAAGAGCTGTTCTCTGGTCAGTCCGATGGTGCCGGCAGCATCCCCAACCACTGGGTCCATCTTGTGGTTCTCATTGATTCTGATGCACCTGTAGGCTGAGCCTCGGCACGGAGCGTGGGGGAACCAGTGGTGTTTGTAGTGCTCTTCAATAAAGACAAATATGTTAGAATCGAGAAAGCAACAAAAGTACTGGTTCGTCAAAATAATGTTATACATTAGGTAAACGGGCCTTTTATCATATTGTCCTGCATGCTTTGTCACGACAAATTGCATTGTTTGTGTGGGTTTGCGCGCGCGCGCTGACGCACAACAAAAACAATAAAAGGAAGCATCCGCAAGTTTTGTTCGTGTTTTTATTTTTATTTGGACGCTGGTGTTCGCTGTCCTACAGGTAGCTAATTGATAGCGCAACAGTCATAAATAGCATGTAGCCCAAAACTCCTAACTGATTTGACAGCAAGAAAAAATAATGTTACCGTGTGATTGAGTGCACATTTGATTGTTTGAATAAATTACCTTATGCAAAGTACATATTCAGATCCCCATCCATCTTACCTCCCAGTGATTTTTCAAGGGAATGGCTGAAATGCAGAAGTTGCTCCTCGGATAGCAGACCAGTTGTTTTCAGTAATCTCGAGATGAAATTCGCTGCCGTAGATACTTCGGTTTTCATTTTATATCCGTTTCATCAGCTATAGTATGAAAACAAGTGAGGGAAAATGTCACAACCGAATATCTACCGGTTAAATTTAGACCAAATATGTAACGGAAAGAACAAGCTAGCTACAGTAGCTAATAACAATGTTATAACGATCAGACACAATCTCTCTTTGTTACAAGTATTACGATATATTACGAGCAAAAACAACAAACCTGGTCAACAATCAGGAAAAAGTTTCTTCTTCTCCCAACAAATGTAAATGCGTAATTAAAATAAAATAAAATGTGTATTTAAGCGGAATAAACGTTTTTCAGTGTAGTCCCTTTCGCGCTCAACACGCAGCTCTTTCTTTTTGTGCTCAGCTGGTAAACATTCTAGAGTACCACAAACCCAGGCAACCAATCCTGTCCACAGCCTTTACGACGTCACGATGAAAGGTTTGAGGTAAGAGATGGTGGAGAATCTATTTAACTTGCTTTATTAATCCACTTGATACAAAGAATATGCCATACTTTTACGGTAAAATGGATTATCCTATATTAAAGTTGGTCACGGCAGTGTTGGGTAATTCTTTATTATGAACAGCTCTGTGCTCTTAATATAAAAATGTGCATTAGCGCATGACATCAAATGTACGTCTGTATTTCTGTCTGTAGGTCTTATAGAGAGTGAGGTACTGGATTATTTAAAACGTATTCTCTATTGTTGTATTGCTTTGGCCACACTTGGAAACGTTTTTTTCATGCCAATAATGATTTGGAAAAGAAAATGAAATGTCTGAAAGAGGGAGCACAAGGTGAGGAGTCTAGCAATATCATTTTGGTCCCATTTGGCTGTCCATGTTGCCTTATCGCAAAACGCTTCCTTGACCAATAGGATTGTAGGGTTACTCAAGCTGGTTTAGAAGCAGCGTTTCGATTCGCCTATTTCGGCGAAACGCTGAAAGTATGGTTTAATAGCTTGCTTTGCTAACGGAGTTAGCCTGCAGGTAGTTGGGTATTTTTCTGAATTAATTTTTAAATTTATTTCTAAACTGACACTTCGAATTGCCTTCCACGTGAAGTTAAGCTTGAATGGTTTATTTCCCCGACTCACATTTAATAGAATTTGATGTTAGCTAGCTGTTTTGTTGCTTGCTACCAAAAGTAAGGGTGCTAGGTTGCTATAAAATTAATTGACTATACTAACTAGATATCGGCCAAAGTTGTTTTCGGCAAAAGTGGTTTTCTGTGTGGTAAGTCAGTGCAGACATTTATAAAAAAAAATGTCTTTGGTGTTAAACTTTTGAATGCGGGTTACTTTATGCTTTGTAATGAAGGTAGTTTGGTTTCGGCGTTTGTTCTTTCGTGAAATGTTTTCTTGACAAGACTAACGACTGTGCGTCTGTATTTCACATTAAAGCTCCAAATAAAACACAGATCCTGTCTTACAACACTTTCCCCCGTCTTGCATCCTTAGCACCCTGTAGAAATCCCAGACTCAAACCAGGACCACTGGCCTGCCTGATGGAGTACCCACCCAGCAAGCGCCTCAAGGGGGTGAACACCGTTGTACCTTGTATGGACCCCTTTGGGGAGGATGATGACTTCACCCAGGACGACCTGGAAGAGATTGATATTATAGCATCTCAGGCGAACACTGGGGACCAACCTGGGCCAAACTCCAACGGGACACTGCAGGAAATGGGGTCAGTTGGTCCTCGACGAGGGGAGGCGAGGAAGCCAAATTCAGGAGTCAGACAACAGTCCTCTGGTCTGGCCGGGGGTAACTCTGTGAGAGGCCGGGACATCCCTGAGTTTCCGGGTAGTAAAGTGTTTGGTACGTTTTCTGACTGTTACTGCTTTATTGTAAATTTAAAGACTTAAATCTTCTATCCCTGAAATAATATATATTTTACCTTTTGGTTTTTGCAGGGAACATTCACCATTCAAAGGCCGATCAAGAGATTTTTCAACTCCTGGAAGCCCAACAAACAGATCTGAAGAAAAAGGTAGCGGTGGAAACAAATATTCAGAGGTGTCAGACTAAATGCAAGTCACATGTCCTGGATGTAACAAAACACTTCTGGTTTAATCTGGTAGTACCATCTTTATTAATTACCTTTTTTGCGACACTTGTGGTTGTTTCCCATTTGTACATTTTAGTAGAATTTCAATATCACATGGACCTCCCTGAAGTCAGAGACTTTGCCACGGTATGTTTTTATGAATACACTCCTGTCCCTGCAGCTAAAGGAGGTGGAGGAGGAGATCCTGATGAAGAATGGGGAGATTCGAGTGCTACGGGATTCCCTCCGTTTGGCCCAACAGGATAAAGAGGTGCAGAGACAGGCTCAGTTGCTCCTTGAGAAGGAGAAGAGAGACGCTCAGAGTGAGAAGGAGAAGGAGCTCGTCAAGAAGGTAGACCTCCAGAAGACTTGTTTTCAGTCTGTCTGTAACGAGACATTTTGAATGTCCTGAGTGGTCTACAACGCACAGCCTGTTTACCTCGTCTATATCACGGCTAGAAAGTCTTCTTCAGGTAACTTTATACAGCATGTCAAGAGTGCTGATTCAGGGTCAGTTTTATCACATCGAGTTAATGACCCAGACGGGGGACGGGATTCTAGCTCTGCACTGCCACTCAGAGGACCTTGACGGGTAACAGCTGGGAAATACATGCTGGAAAGAGACTACTGTGCCAGGTGGAGCGTTACAGGTGACCTTGCAGTAAGAGGCTGTCCTTAACTCTGACAGGTGGAGCGTTACAGGTGACCTTGCAGTAAGAGGCTGTCCTTAACTCTGACAGGTGGAGCGTTACAGGTGGCCTTGCAGTGAGAGGCTGTCCTTAACTCTGACAGGTGGAGCGTTACAGGTGACCTTGCAGTGAGAGGCTGTCCTTAACTCTGACAGGTGGAGCGTTACAGGTGACCTTGCAGTGAGAGGGTGTTTTTAACTCTGACAGGTGGAGCGTTACAGGTGACCTTGCAGTGAGAGGCTGTCCTTAACTCTGACAGGTGGAGCGTTACAGGTGACCTTGCAGTGAGAGGCTGTCCTTAACTCTGACGGGTGGAGCGTTACAGGTGACCTTGCAGTGAGAGGTTATCCTTAACTCAGTCTGTCAGACGATGGCATGATATGAGGGGCCACTACTTTATGGCGTCCATGGAATCCTGTGTGTGTTTTCAAGGACGAGCTATTGACAAATAAGCCATGTTCAGAAGTATCACTGGTCAGACATTATGGTCTTTATACAGACCTATTGGTCTGTCTGTTTTGGTAATGTGTCTTCACTTAACATTTATGTATGTGCAGTCCCTGTAGTCTGTCTGTTAATCTTATGTGTCCTCACTTATTGTGTATGTAGATGCAGTCCCTGCAGTCTGTCTGTTAATCTTATGTGTCCTCACTTATTGTGTATGTAGATGCAGTCCCTGCAGTCTGTCTGTTAATCTTATGTGTCCTCACTTATTGTGTATGTAAGTGCAGTCCCTGCAGTCTGTCTGTTAATCTTATGTGTCCTCACTTATTGTGTATGTAGATGCAGTCCCTGCAGTCTCTGTTTTTTAAATGTGTTTTCACTTATCGTGTATGTAGGTGCAATCCCTGCAGTCTGAGCTGCACTTCAAGGAGGCAGAGATGAATGAGATGAGGACTAAGTTACACAACACTGAAAGAGGAAGCAAAGGCGTGTCTTTACATGGCAGAAACAGGTACACACACACACCAACTAACATTAGATCAGAGAGTCTTAGGAAATGGAAACATGTTTTTCAGGCCTGTGGCTGGGTCTGCATCCTGAGGTACTTGCCTGATGTTTGTGTGACCAAATCGTACTTGCCTGATTTGCATGAAAGGTCCCTGGCAAGTTCCAGGCCCCTGTTTGTGTTTCCCACTGTTTTGCTATTTTAATGTATCCAAATGGACACACACAGTGGGCCCACACAGCGTAGTCAAATGGGATACTCCTCCCCTCTCCTTGTTGACAGCGTCCTGACCCTATCCTTCCTCAGCCCCAGGCCACCCGGGTCCAATGCCCCGCCCACGGGTGTGCACACGGCCAACAGCAGCCCAACACCCCGGACCTCGCCCGGAGGAACTGCCTTCATCACCAAGGCGACATTTGGTGCCCAGTTATCCTCCAGGTCTACTGCAGGCAGGACGTCTGGTCCAGCACCCCTTGGAGACGGTACGATACAACCGGTGACATGGTCCTTCAGGCTATGGCCGTGCTGGATTTTCAGGCTAATATTCCAGCATGTTCTCTTGGGTCCAGATGGAAAACAACGGTCTAGTGGAAGACAGGAAGTGACTCACTCGGACCCGTTCGGTACATTTCAACCCTCGCATCAGCAAGGTGAGGTAGACCGTGTGTCTGATGTCTTCACCAGAAACCTTGCATTGGCCTTAAGGCCTGAAGTTGGGACTGAGGATACCATTTCTGCTTAATATTCCCAGCCTATTCCTGAACAGAGGACATGGTTTAGGAATCTATGTTAATATCCTGTGTGTGTGTGTGTGTAGGGTCCGTGTTGTTGAGCCTGTTGTTGCAGCAGCCTCTGGACCCCAGCACACTGGGTCTGTGTCACCTGCTCTGCATCAGTCCTGATGCCCTACCTGGCCTCCTGACCAACACCTGTCTCAGCTCGTAAGATATGCCCCCCCTTGTGCAATCCCCACGTGCAAACCTGTACATTGAGATGTTTCACCATGTTGTTTCCACCTTGAAGAGGTTCTTCCGTCGGATCCAGCTGGTCTTCGATGGAGCCCAGGGCAGGTTCCCACCACCTGAACAAGCCTCGCGGTCAGCAGACCTGCTTCAGCCATTACCAGACCCTGGCCCTGTCTGGCCTCAACATGATGGCCCTGTCCAGCCCCACCCTCAACCCCAACACCGCTCCACCCAGCCACCGTCCCCAGTCCCTCCCCAACGCGCACCCAGACCCGCCTGATTGTCTCCTGAGTACTAACCCGGCCACCCTGACCGACGCGACGAAGTCCTGCCCCGGTGCCGTCCACCTCCTCCCTCTCCTGGACTACCACATTGGCCTGTTCTGCCAGAGCCTGGAGACTATAGCCCTGGACGGGTTGGGCAAGGGTACACTGGGAGGGGGCGCCTTGTCAGGGTCAGGCTCCTCGGATGGCAGCCTGGCCTCCAGCGTGGAGGATTCCCTGGGGAGTCAGGAGGAGTTTGCCCTGGCAGCCCTGATGGTCCTGAACCACTCTGTGGGCCAGAGCTCCGAGGTGGTCGGCACTCTGCTGGACTGGCCGTCTGGTGCGGAGGGATACGCTTGGCAAGGGCATAACAGACCCAGGTGTGTGTGTGTTTAAAAAATGTTTGTGTTTCCCAATATTTGTCCCTCTTCCCGATGTTAGATGGGATCAGGGGAGATGTGTACACTACCCTAGACATTAGATGGGATCAGGGGAGATGTGTACACTACCCTAGACATTAGATGGGATCAGGGGAGATGTGTACACTACCCTAGACATTAGATGGGATCAGGGGAGATGTGTACACTACCCTAGACATTAGATGGGATCAGGGGAGATGTGTACTCTACCCTAGACATTAGATGGGATCAGGGGAGATGTGTACACTACCCTAGACATTAGATGGGA